>PVKP010005020.1:0-92759 GCA_004027715.1 Plecturocebus donacophilus | reverse complement strand
AGAGGCCTTGGAGGCAACACAACATATCTACAACCATCCGATCTTTGACAAACCTGACAAAAACAAACAATGGGGAAAAGAGTCCCTGTTTAATAAATGGTGTTGGGAAAACTGGCTAGCCATGTGCAGAAAACAGAAACTGGACCCCTACCTGACACCTTACACTAAAATTAACTCCAGATGGATTAAAGACTTAAACGTAAGACCTAACACCATAAAAACCCTAGAAGAAAATCTAGGCAAAACCATTCAGGACATAGGTGTAGGCAAGGACTTCATGACCAAAACACCAAAAGCATTGGCAAAAAAAAGCCAAAATAGACAAATGGGACCTAATAAAACTCCATAGCTTTTGCACGGCAAAAGAAACAGTCATTAGAGTGAATCGACAACCAATAGAATGGGAACAGCTAATTTTTTTTAGTATAAGTAGGTCAAAAATGGGACTTATTTGCTAAATCTGGCAACCTTAGGTTAAGTGTCATGCCTAAACACAGGATGTCCCAATCTGCTGACAGCCTGCTCTTCATTGCTTGATTTTAGTAGTTGTGATTGTTTTGCTCACCAACCACTTTACTATGTGTAGTGAATCTTCAGAACATTATTGTGGGTCAGTTGCTAATGCTGGCAATTTACATGACCTGTTAACAGATTAGTGATGCAGGCATAAACAGAATCCCTTTCCCAGAGTTTTATGGGAGCTAGGACTGAGCCTTCCTCCTTACTTTTTACCATATTCAAACACATATCTTTTTTTGATATACATAAAAACTTATGTCCCTGAACTCCATTGAGAGTGTTATTTTCTGTAACTTCTTTGTGAAAATATTATATCTTTTCCATTTTACAAATATAAAATTATATTATGATAGTAAGCATGTTTTTTCAAGCTACACTTCATATAACACTACTCTAGAGACTTTGAAATCCATCCCTAGAGAATAAGGACCCCAGTTGAGAATCAGTGGTCTATGAGATACCAAAACAAATCAATGAGAAGTCAAGTACTCAGTTGAGCTACTTGTTTTTCAATTATTTAAATATATTTTTCCTAAATCAGTGTTACTCAAAGTGACTTTTTATGTAACAGAAGTTTAATAATAATTATATAATTATTTTAATGACTATTAAAAATATTGTTTTTTTTTTTCTATTCTGTTTTAGTGTTTAAAAATTTCAGTGTGGAAACCACTGGTTTACCTAAAAGTAAAGAAATTGTTTTCTTTTAAAAAAAATTTATTAACTTCCATTTCCCCTTCCCCTTTAAGTTGACCAGCCATTTGGACCTTTTGTGGGTAAGCAGAAGACTACTGCATTTAAAGATGGCAGACTAGATACAAATCTAAAAAGCTTTTTATTGGTGTCCACAATTATTACATTATAATATCTTGCATTTGTTTTCATGTATCCATTCAACATGGGGATACAATTATATTATTCCCATTTGGCAGATGAAGAAGCTAAAACTCAGAGTGAAGCAATGCCTCATTACACTACTGAGGATTAGAGTATAATCTTTATTGTAAATCTTAGCTTGTTTTTATTTTTATTGAATTAGTTTTTATAATTATATTATGGCACATTTCTGTACCTCAGGTGTCTATTGATTTATGAACTATTAGATTTAAAGGAGGAAGGTTTTATGAGAAGATGAATATCTAGACAATTATAGCCCTAGGAAAAAAAGCTTAGATAGATCTGTTAATTCTCCTTATAGGTATTTGTTTTGTATTCATCCAAATGATATGTTTAGCATAATTCCAAGAGATATTTAACAAAAATGTTTTCCATTGTATGATCCACTTGTAGATTAAGCTTGCTGAGTTGTTGTAGTAGTCCACAGTTTACATACTTAATCTGGTTAGGCTGTTGCCTGTCAATTAAGTAGGATTTATTGATTCTTTTCAAGTTGGATAATAGAGTGACTCAGAAATTTTTACCCCCTGATTTAACTAACCTGGAATAAATATTAAACTGATTTCTGAGATTATCACATATTCGTCAAATATGGACTATCATTTGTCATAGCTGGACCTCCTACATGAAGGAAAACACAAATTGCAGAGGTAATGTTTTTGGCAGAAGTGTATGAAAACACTATTTTACTATTTAATTCAGCACCCAGTACTAGCACTTCATGTTAACAAAAAGCAGAAATGAATAATTAGGATCTTCCATGGTTACTATAATATAAATTATACATTTTAAGGTTATTACAGATTAAAATATTCAGCACTGATTACTATTAAAATTAAATACTAAGATATTTATCAGATTCACTTTAAAATGCATAGTCTATCATGAAACAAAATTTCTGCAGCAATAAAATTTAGATAAAACGTCAAAAATCCAAACCTAAACCAATCATTTTGTAGTTAATCTTCATTTATGATTGCCCATCCCAATTTGCCTAGACATTTTGATTTTTTACAATCAGTATAGTCTTCTCTGTCTATCCTCATAAAAAGTCTAAAAGGGTTATGAGCTGCTTTGGAGATGAGGACAATGCAATGCAGAAAAAAATAAGTAACTTCACAAAGGACCTTTATAAAGCTTCTTCCTCAGCCAGCACTAGATAGAACTGTAGCTACTGAATATTTTGGAGCTCTGTTTTTTCTGATGGCAAAATCATTCATAGAAAAAGTGAAACATTGCCTATTGCCTAGGCATAACACCCAACTTTTAGGTATTTTAAAGCATCTGATTGATTATTTTCACTTGTAAATCAGCTAGTTGACAACCTTCTATACTTGTATACATTTACGGAAAGTTAAAATGCCCTGTTATTAAGTCGACTAGATACTGAATTACCTCAAGTAATACACTTGAATTGTTTTAATATATGTATACATTCGTGGTCTTGTGCTGTTTCAGTGTTTTCATATTTCCTTCCATTAGTCTTGATTTAAATTGATTTTAAGTATAACAAAAGCTAATTCACATTAAATGTAGTGCACATTTGATTTAGGGTGAATTTTTTTGCAAATATAATTATTATACTATCCTATGAATATCTAAGTCATTTCCAGTGGAATATAGAAATTATTGAGGTATATATTAAAGAAAATAGTTAAGTTATTAGAAACTATAGGATTGGCTCTGGATATGGTGATGTGATTAAATAATTACGATTATATGATGCTTTTATTCTAAAGTATGATTCTAAGCATATATAACTTGAATGTCTTCTTTAATACTTTCAAGTTCTAAAGAGTCAATTCACTTCTAAGCGGGTAGTCTCATTTTACTGTTTGAAAATGGGCAAGAACGTGTTCTTGTTTCTTTTCTTAAGTTTTCTAATTTTATTTTATTTTACTTTAAGTTCTGGGATACATGTGCAGAATGTGCAAGTTTGTTACATAGGTGTACTTGTGCCATGGTGGTTTGCTGTACCTATCAACCCATCATCTAAGTTTTAAGCCCTGCGTGCATTAGGTATTGGTCCTAATGCTCTCCTTCCCCTTGTCCCCCACCCCCCGACAGGCTCCAGTGTGTGGTGTTCCCCTACCTGTGTCCATGTGTTCTCATTGTTCAGCTCCCCCTTGTGAGTGAGAACATGAGGTGTTTGGTTTTCTGTTCCTGTGTTAGTTTGCTGAGGATCATGGCTTCCAGCTTCATCCATGTTCCTGCAAAGGACATGATCTCATTCTTTTTTTGGCTGTATAGTATTCCATGGTGTATATTACCACATTTTTTTAAAATCCAGTCTATCATTGATGTGCATTTGGGTTGGTTCCATGCCTTTGCTACTATAAATAGTGCTGCAATAAACATACATGTGCAAGTGTCTTTGTAGTAGAATAATTTATATTCTTTTGGGTATATACCCAGTAATGGGATTGCTGGGTCAAATGGTATTTCTGGTTCTAGATCCCTGAGGAATCACCACACTGTCTTCCACAATGGTTAAAGTAATTTACACTCCCACCCACAGTGTAAAAGCGTTCTTATTTATCCATAGCCTCGCTAACATTTATTGTTTCTTGACTTTTTAATAATTGCCATTTTGACTGGCGTGAGATGGTATCTTGCTGTGGTTTTGATTTGCATTTCTCTAATGATCAGTGATGATGACCTTTTTTTCATGTCTGTTGGCAGCATAAATGTCTTCTTTGGAGAAGTGTCTGTTCATATCCTTCACCCACATTTGATGGGGTTGTTTGTTTCTTGTTGTAAATTTGTTTACAGATTTGTTGTAGGTTCTGGATATTAGACCTTTGTCAGTTGAGTAGATCACAAAAATTTTCTCCCATTCCATAGGTTGCCTGTTCACTCTGATGCTAGTTTCTTTTGCTAGGCAGACACTCTCTATTTTAATTAGATCCCATTTGTCAATTTTGGCTTTTGTTGCAATTGCTTTTGATGTTCTAGTCATGAAGTATTTGCCCATGCCTAGGTCCTGAATTGTATTGCCTAGATTTTCTTCTAGAGTTTTGGTAGTTTTGGGTTTTACATTCAAGTCTTAAATCCATCTTGAGTTAATTTTTGTATAAGGTGTATAGAAGGGCTCCAGTCTCAGTTTTCTTCATTTGCCTAGCCAGTTTTCCCATCACCATTGATTAAATAGGGAATCATTTCCCCATTGCTTGTTTTCTTAGGTTTGTGGAAGATCAGATATTATTTCTGAGGTCTCTTTTCTGTTCCATTGGTCTATACATCTGTTTGGGTAACAGTACCATGCTGTTTTGGTTACTGTAGCCTTGTAGTATAGTTGGAAGTCAAGTAGTGTGATGCCCCCAGCTTTCTTCTTTTTGCTTAGGATTGTCTCGACTATATGGGCTCTTTTTGGGTTCCATATATAATTTAAAGTAGTATTTTCTAATGCCGTGAAGAATGTCAATGTAGTTTGATGGAAATAGCACTGTCTATAAATTACCTCGGGCAGTGTGGCCATTTTCAAAATATTGATTCTTCCTATCCTTGAGAATGGAATGTTTTTCTATTTGTTTGTATCCTCTCTGATTTCCTTAAGAAGTCATTTGCAGTTCTTTTTTGAAGAGGTCCTTCATGTCCCTTGTTAGCTGTATTCCTAGGTATTTTATTCTCTTCGTAGCAATTGTGAATGGGAGTTCACTCATGATTTGGCTCTCTGCTTGTCTATTGTTGTATAGGAATGCTTGTGATTTTTGCACATTGATTTTGTATCCTGAGACTGCTGAAGTTGCTTATTAGCTTAAGGAGTTTTTTAAATATAGGATCATTTTATCTGCAAACAGAGACAATTTGACTTCCTCTCTTCCTATCTGAATACTCTTTCTTTCTCTTGCCTGATTACCCTGGCCAGGACTTCCAATACTATGTTGAATAGGACTGGTGCAAGAGGACATCCTTGTTTTGTGCCAGTTTTCAAAGGGAATGCCTTCAGCTTTTCCCCATTCAGTATGAAGTTGTCTATAGGTTTGTCATAAATAGCTTTTATTATTTTGAGATATGTTCCATCAATACCCACTTTATTGAGAGCTTTTAACATGAAGGGATGTTGAATTTTATTGAAGGCCTTTTCTGCATCTATTGAGATAATCATGTGGTTTTTGTCATTGGTTCTGTTTATGTGATGGATTACGTTTATTGATTTGTATTGATTTGCATATGTTGAACCTGGCTTGCATCCCAATGATAAAGCCAACTTAATCGTGATGGATAAGTTTTTTGATGTGCCGCTGGATTCGGTTTGCTAGTATTTTATTGAGAATTTTTATATCAATGTTCATCAGTGATATTGGTCTGAAGTTTTCTTTTTTTCCTGTATCTCTGTCAGGTTTTGTTATCAGGATGATGCTGGCCTCATAAAATGAGTTAAAGAGGAATCCCTCCTTTTCAACTGTTTGGAATAGTTTCAGAAGGAATGGTGCCAGCTCCTCTTTGTACCTCTGGTATAACTCAGATGTGAATCCCTCTGGTCCTGGGCATATTTTGGGTGGCTATTAATTACTGCCTCAATTTCAGAACTTGTTATTGGTCTATTCAGGGATTTGACTTCTTCCTTCTTTAGTCTTGGGAAGGTATATGTGTCCAGGAATTTATCCATTTCTTCTAGTTTTTCTAGTTTATTTGTGTAGAATTGTTTATAGTATTCTCTAATGGTAGTTTGTATTTCTGTGAGGGCAGTGGTGATATTCCCTTTATTATTTTTTATTAGGTCTACTTGATTCTTGTCTCTTTTCTTCTTTACTTGTCTAGCTAGTATCTATCTATTTTGTTTATTTTTTCAAAAAAAAAAAAAAAAAAAAACAGCTCCAGCTCCTGGATTCATTGATTTTTTGAAGGGTTTTTTGTGTCTCTATCTCCTTCAGTTCTGCGATGATCTTAGCTATATCTTTGTCTTCTGCTAGCTTTGGATTTGTTTTCTCTTGCTTCTCCAGCTCTTTTAATTGTGATGTTAGGGTATCAACTTGAGATCTTTCCAGCTTTCTGATGTGGGCCTTTAGTGCTATAAATTTCCTTCCTAACACTGCTTTAGCTGTGTCCCAGAGATTCTGGTACATTGTCTTTATGTTCTCATTGATTTCAAAGAACTTCTTGATTTCTGCCTTAATTTTGTTATTTACCCTGGTGTCATTCAGGAACAGGTTGTTCAATTTCCATGTAGTTGTGTGGTTTTGAGTGACTTTCTGGATCCTGAGTTCAAATTTGTTTGTGCTGTTGTCTGAGAGACTGTTATGATTTCAGTTATTTTGCATTTGCAGAGGAGTGTTGTACTTCCAATTATGTGGTCAATTTTAGAATAAGTCCCATGTGGCACTGAGAAGAATGTATATTTGGGGTGGAGAGTTCTGTACGTGTCTCTTAGGTCTACTTGATTCAGAGCTGAGTTCAAGTCCTGAATATCCTTGTTAGTTTTCTGTTTCATTGATATGTTTAATATTGACAATCGGGTGGTAAAGTCCCCCACTATTATTGTGTAGGAATCTAAGTCTCTTTTTAGGTATCTAAAAACTTGTTTTATGAATCTGGGTGTTCCTGTATTGGGTGCATATATATTTAGGATAGTTAGCTTTTCTTGCTGAATTGATCCCGTTACCATTATATAATGCCCTTTTTTGTCTTTTTTGATCTTTGTTGGTTTAAAGTTTATTTTATCAGAGACTAGGATTGCAACCTCTGCTCTTTTTTGCTTTCCATTTGCTTGATAAGTTTTTCTCTGTCCCTTAATTTTAAGCCTATGTGTGTCTTTGCAAGTGAGATGGGTCTCCTGAATACAGAACACTGATGGGTCTTGATTCTTTATCCTATTTGCCAGTCTGTGTCTTTTAACTGGGGAATTTAGCCCATTTAAATTTAAGGTTAATATTGGTATATATGAATTTGATCTTGTCATCATGATGCTAGCTGGTTATTCTGCACACTAGTTGGTGCAGTTTCTTCATAGTGTCATTGGTCTTTATATTTTAGTGTGTTTTTGCAGTGACTGGTACTGATTTTCCCTTTCCATATTTAGTGCTTCCTTCAGGAGCTCTTGCAAGGCAGGTCTTGTGGTGATGAAATCCATTAGTATTTGCTTATCTGGAAAGGATTTTATTTCTCCTTCACTTATGAAGCTTAGTCTGACTGGATATGAAACTCTGGATTGAAAATACCTTTGTTTAAGAATGTTGAATATTGGCCCACACTCTCTTCTGGCTTGTAGAGTTTTGCTGAGAGGTCTGGTATTAGTCTGATGGGCTTCCCTTTGTAGGTGACCTGGCCTTTCTCTCCGGCTGCTCTTAACATTTGTTCCCCTTCATTGTGACCTTTGAAAATCTGATGATTATGTGTCTTGGGGTTGATCTTCTTGTGGAGTATCTTAGTGGTGTCCTCTGTATTTTCTGAATTTGAATATTGGCCTGTCTTGCTAGGTTGGGGAAGTTATCCTGGATAATACCCTGAAGTGTGTTTTCCAACTTGGTTCCATTCTCCCAGTCTCTTTCAGGTACTCCAATCAATTGCAGGTTTGGTCTTTTTACCTAGTCCATATTTCTCAGATGTTCCTTTCATTCCTTTTCATTCTTTTTTCTCTAGTCGAGTCTGCATGCCTTATTTCAGCAAGATGGTCTTCAAACCCTGATATCCTTTCTTCTGCTTGATCAATCCAGCTATTGGCACCTGTGTGTGCTTCATGAAGTTCTTGTACTGTGTTTTTCAGCTCCATGAGGTTATTTATATTCCTCTTTTAACTGGTTATTCCAGTTAGCAGCTCTGTAACCTTTTATCAAGATTCTTAGCTTCTTTGCACTGTGTTAGAAAATTATCCTTTAGCTCAGTGGAGTTTGTTATTACCCACCTTCTGAAGCCTACTCCTGTCAATTCATCCATCTCATTCTCCATCCAGTTCTGTACCTTTGCTGGAGAGATATTGCAATCACTTAGAGGAGAAAAGGCATTCTGGCTATTGGAATTTTCAGTTTTTGCACTGGTTTTCCCTCATCTTCGTGGAGTTATCTACCTTTGGTCTTTGAGGTTGATGACCTTTTTTGTTGATGCTGTTGCTGTTGTTGCTTTCTGTTTGTTAGTTTTTCTTCTAATAGTCAGGCCCCTCTTCTGCAGGTCTGCTGCAATTTGCTGGGGTCCACTCCAGACCCTGGTCATCTGGGTACCACCAGTGGAGGCTGCAGAACAACAAAGACTGTGGCCTGCTCCTACCTCTGGAAGCTTTGTTTCAGAGGGGCATCAGCCTGATTCCAGCTGGAGCTCTCCTGTATGAGGTGTCTGCTGACCCTTGTTGGGAGGTCTCTCTCAGTCAGGAGACACTGGGCTAGGGACCCACTGGAGGAGGCTGTCTGTCCCTTAGCAGAGCTGGTGCTCTGTGCTGGGATAATCCCCCTTGCCAGTATCAGCCACTCTCTTCAGACCTTACAGACAGGAAAGATTAAGTTTGCTGAACCTGGGACTGCAGTCTTCCCTCCCCCCAGGTGCTCTGTCCCAGGGAGATGAGAGTTCTGCCTGTAAGCCCCTCACTGCTGGATTTCCTGCAGTGATGCCCTGCCCAGTGATGAGGAAATCTAGAGAAGCAGTCTGGCCACAGCCGCTTTGCTGTGCTATGGGGAATTCCACCCAGTCTAAACTTCCCAGTCTCCTTAGCACTACCAGGGGAAAACCACCTGCTAAATCCATAGTAATGGTGGTCACCCCTCTCACTACCAAACTCTATTGCCCCAGGCCAACTCCATACTACTCTGCTGGCAGTGGGACTCTCAAGCCAGTGGTTCTTAGCTTGCTGGACTCCGTGGGAGTTGGACCTACTGAGCAAGACTGCTTGGCTCCTGGTTTCAGCCTGCTTTCCAGAGGAGTAGACGATTCTCCTGTCTCACTGGCATTTCAGGTGCTTCTGGAGTATTAAAAAACTCCACAGTCCAGTGCCTGACCAAAAAGCCACCGAGTTTTGTGCTCAAAACCCAGGGCCCTGGTTGTGTAGGCTCATGAGAGAAATCTCCTGATCCTTGGATTGCAAAAATCCATGGGAAAAGTGTAATACCCTGGGTAGGTAGCACAGTCTCTCACAGCTTCCCTTGGCTGGGGGAAGGAGGCCCTCTGGCTCTGTGCACTTCCTGGGTGAAGCGATTCCCCACCCTGCTTCTGCTCGCTTTCTACTGCCTAACAAGTCCCAATGAGATGAACTGGGTACCTCAGTTGGAAATGCAGAAATCACCTGCCTTCCGCATTGGTCTCGATGGGAGCTGCAGACTGCAGCTGTTTCTATTCAGCCATCTTGGCCCCTCCTACTTAGTTTCTATCATTGGAATATTGCATTATTTTTCCTTGAAAGTTTTCTTAAACATGTAGAGCAAACAAACCCTAGATTCTCCTAGTGGAACATTTATCAAAATGTGTTTCATAGAGATGTTCCTTAAACAACAAAAAACAACCAACAGCATACACACGCACACACACGCATACAAACACACATACATACACACATACATCCAAGTCAGGTCAAAAGATTTGTTTAATACATTGGGGAAATACAGCACACTTAAGGTTGTGTCTCGTGCAGAATTCCAATGCATATTAGTTTATAGAGGCTCTGAAAAACTCTTCAATAAAGAAAGCTGTTTATTTAACCCATGGTTTCCCCAACTGATTTGGCCATAGAACTATTTTTGTGGGTGTGTATACATCTTTTAGCCTCCTAAAGAATGAGTATTATGTGGAACACACTTTTGATAATGCTGGTCTAGTCTAATTTCTTTCATACTCAATTTTGAATAGCAACTTAGTTTTCTGGAAAGAGCACAGGTCAAGAGGCAGGAGACCAAAAGGCTCATATTTGCTGAGTAATTAAGTCAGTAAATGAGTGAGTGAATTAATGAGTCCTGGTTTCTGTTTTATCACTAACTTGCTCTAGTATCTTGAGCCAGTCTTTTGAATATTTGATTATTAAATGTTCTAGTCAAAAAACATGTAAGATTACTTGCCCTAATTACTTAGTAGATGTTGAAAAATAGTAGAAATTAAAGTATTTGAAAGCAAAAGTAATTAAAAAAGAAAAAACATGCAAAATATACTCTTTTTATATACAGAAATATTTAGAGGAGAATTATGATGTCTAGTAATTACTTTAAAATACATTAGCTAAAATGTAAATTAAGCAAATTTAACAAAATATTAATAATTAAACAATATAGCTGATAGGTATATGTGCATTTGTTCTACTCTTCTATTTTTATGTGTGTTTGAAATTTTTCAAAGTAAAAAGTTTTAAAAATTCAAAAAAGTATTATGCAATTTGTATATAAAGTTGCAATTATTAATACAGACACTAATTTTATAGAACAGTGCATAGGATTACAAAGAAGCATGATTATTTTGTCATCATGTCCTCCCTGTAACCAAGGGCAGACATTTCTTGAGCTGTCATGTCTGGTTAGGGTGGTAACCTCAGAATTTTCCTTTGTGTAATATCTGCTGGCTAAAATAAGATTTGAACTTAAAACCTAGGGTTCATTATCACTATACCCTGGCACAGTAATTCTCAAAGGGTGTTCCATGGACCAATAGCAACGTTACCTAGGAACTTGTCAAAATGCAAATCCACAGGCTCTGTCTCATGCTTACTGAATCAGAAACACTCGGAGTGGGTTCCAGCAACCTGTGTCGTAGCAAGGCTCCCCGATGATTTTGACGCTTGCTCAGATTTTAGAATCACCTATTGTCTTGATCTACAACACAAGACTGAAGTGCAATATGAAAACTCTTTCTGTCATTACTCATTACTATTGTGGTGTCGTACATTTCATAAATTCTTAATTCTATATTAGAAACAGTAAACAGGGATTCTATTATTGATTAACTCAGCATCTTTCTCCATCTTTAGGTGATTGTTTACACAGGTTGAGTCGATGGAGTTAATACCTGAGAATGTGTGTACTGTGCTAATGACCTGAGAACCCTGATGCATGTCACAATGGCCCGACCCACACAAGGCTTACCAGATGGAAAGAGAAGTTTTCATTGTGCAGATATATTTAGACACATCATTCCAGTTGTTGATGTCTTATTATCTTGGTTTTGCAACAAGGATATTCTCCAATGGAATCTGCTTATCTGTGGATGGTGGATGACAGACTATCTCCATGCCTGAAGCATGTTTAAAAGCACACAAGTTACTGGAGCACAGTGCTTGGGTTTAGTTGCCATTTAGCTAGTAGCTGGTCACTGAAGCAGAACAGCCCCTTTCAACTTTGGTAAAAAGCAAAAACATAAAACAAAAACCCATAGCCATGAGGTTGAGGCTTCTAAAAGTTATAAAGTAGCCCACAAACTCTTTCCCCTTGAGGCTTTATGGTAGAGGTGACTAACATCTTATATTTGAAAATAAATTCTTAATCAAGCTTCTTCAGAGAAATCCATAAAGCTTTGTATTCTACTATTAACTTATTGAATTGGAGAAGAATCATTTCTATACAGATGGAATTTGATGAGGAAATGGAAATTTGGGAATCTTTCTCTAACTGAATAGTTGGCATTATATATATATTCTAAATTCAGAATAATATAACCCTCTATTCTTACATTTTTAAAGGAAGAGGGCCATTTTGTTGATCATATTTCACTTTTTAAGCTAACACTTGGCAAAAAGTTCTTCCCTAATGTTTATGGAAAGAAGGATCAGACATAGCATCACAGGTAATTTTCTCAAACTTTTTCCTACTTCTCTTGTTCCTGCCACTTAAAGATGGCAGAAGCTTTTGGTTATACAGAGACTGTGGCCATTTCTAATGCTGACATCTGTAGTGTAAGATCCACTGGCACTACTCTGCTGGCAAATTGAGGGCATGTTTTAACTTCTTACAGTGAATCAGTATTATACTAGGTTTTGTCATTTATAATGTTCCCTTTCCGGCCTACTTCTAATTTGTTCAATTCTAGAGCAATTAAGGACGATAAAAATTTCTGAATCCCATTTAACAAATCTCTTGGAACAGCTGAGAAGGCAATACATGAAGTAGTGAGGAGTAAAAACCAGAGGACCCTTGGTTTGTAAAGCCTGGACCCATTCCTGGGTCTTTATCTGGCAGTAGCAACAGCAGCATGTAGTGAAGAGGAAAAGCTGAGGGAACAAGTCTTATGGAAGTAGTCCATTTTATTCTTTGGCTTGATTTTTCCCTAAATCTATATGAAACATTTTAGCTGAAACCCATATGACAAAGGCTTGATTTTGTGTGTCAAATGTACAGCAATAAATGTGGAAGCTATTTTTATACTGGGGACTCTGGGCAGGAAACTAGGCTGTCATTCTAGGACAGGTTAAAGGCAAGTTTGTGATGGACAAGGGCAAGGTTCAGAAAATTCAGGAGTAACAAGACACTTTTGAGCTTTGGCTGAAGCAGGAAACGACCCTAGATAACTCACTGGGAGAGAAAGTGTCTTAGAAGACAGGTATGATTGAAAGCCTTTATATACACAACCCAAGGTCTCCTCTGTTGGCTCCAGAAGGTGTCATCTACTTCTTGCAGTATTAAAAGAAATTTACCGAGTTCAGACCTTGATTAAACAGATACTTATGGAGATTCTTGCTCTCTTGAAAAGAAGACAGGCATTCTATAGCAATTACAATCATAGTGAAAGACCAGGGTGCTGTAGGAGCCCAATTGAGAAGCACTATGCAATTGAAGCTCTCATTCATTCACTAAACAAACATTTTAACAACAAACTATATATCGACTTCATTCCAGGTACTAGGTGCTGAGAATTCAGTGCTGAAAACAAAAAGACATGATTCTTGCTTTCCTGAGGCTTATAGTTCAAGAAGGAATAAACTTAAACATTTGTACTCCCTATTTGTGATCAGTTTAGTCATTCTGGAATAAAATTTAATGACAGGAGGTAGGGCCTCATCTTTGGACCTGATTTTGTGTGTATGTTTATGTGTGTGATTTCTCTAGACAGAGAGACTAGAGGTAGAGAGAGTTGTCTGTGTACATATATATATATATATGTTTACATGTATAGATACATATGTGTGTGTGTCTCTCCATATATATAAAGACATATATATGTGTGTGTATATATATGGTTTGTTACAGCAGTTAGTACTACTGTTGTACTAGAGATAGAGGTGTATATACACAACAGAGAATCCTCAAATAACAGTGGCTAAATACAATGAAAGTTTATAGTCCAATGTTAAATGGTAGGGATTAACAGGGGTTGAGGGATTCTGTTCTCTGCATTCATACCTCCCATTTTGACACATAGCCTTTTCCTACTCTGCATTGTTACATATCCTTTTATGGACATATTTTATCTCCATAATTAAGTTTCTAGATTCTTAGACCTCTTTGTTTCCCTATTGTTTATCATGTCTGTTGAAGATAATTTTCTAGATTTGTGTACATTATTAAATCAAATAATGGAGTAGATTCAAAGTGTGTAGAATTATAGATGGTTAAAGTAGAGAAAAGAACTTAGAGATTTTTTAGTTTCAAGTATCTTGTTTTACAGATGAGGAAACTGAAATCCAGAAAACAGTCCTAAAGTCTATCATTTCTCTCAGTGAATCTCATCCAACTCAGTCAGCCAAGTGGAGGCTCTATCTCATATAGAAAGGGCATTGCCAGACCAGAGAAGATAATAGCTAATTAATCATAGTATAACCTGCTTTGTATTGCCTTGTAAGGTAGAATAGAGGGGCATTTTAGTTAATTCACATTTTTCACTTTCCTGGTGCTTGGACTTTCTCATTCCATAAACTTATCTGTAAATGGATTCTTTCAAATATATAGCAGAATTTGAAAAGAATCAAAGTTATTTTTTAAAAAAGAGGTCACTCATACACTTATGAGATGTCTGGAGTATAGTCTTTTAGGATACTGAGTAAGCCCTTGGCAGGTTTGTTATGACCCAAGTCTTCTCTGGAATTTAATCAATGCACTAATTTGAACTGGAACAAATGAAAAAAAAAAAAAAAAAAAAAAAAGGAAGCTTTCTTTTCAATTCAATTCAAAGTAAAGTGCATTCCAGAGAAGTCAGTCTCTGGTTGTGATTGGAAACTTCTGGTGGCCTTAAAAGCTAGAAACATGAGCCTTAACTTCATGTAATGAGCAGCTCAAGATGAATTTAGGAAGGATTTTATTTCAGAAGCTATCTCTTGAATGACTAGGCTTGCTGGCCAGTGAAAAGCCAATTGGTTGCAACAAGTTCAACATGTGCATGATCATTTCTTATGGTGTGTGAAAAACCAGACTCACACAGGGTTCAGAATTTTCCATAAAGTTTAGCACTCTATGCATAAAAATAAAGATATATTTTGATATTGAAGACAACCATCTTCTGCTCATGCCAGAATATAACCTGACATGCATTAACACGTCTCCTTTCATATTTATAAGGTTTGCATTTTGGAAACATCAGGCTGTTAAAGGAATTCTGGAAATATAAATCCTATAAAACAATGTAACCTTCCTTAGTTCATTTACTGGCTTTTCTATCCTGACATAAATAGAAAGACGGCCCCAGTGTTCAGGGACTTCTGTTATTCTCAGCCATGAGTTTCAGGTGAACTTTCTAGTTTCTATATTTTACTTGCTCTAGGTCACAGAGTATTTTCAATTATTAAAACCATAATCTTGAAGATGAGCATATTTTTTGTAGTTTACTTGTAAATTTGTAATTTTAATGACTTAGTTTATGCCAAACATGAATAATAAACTATCACCTATTAAACATAGAGAGCACCAGAAGTTACTAATATGATTTATAATGCACTGCAAAAATGGGATTCATTATTATCTTGCACTTTAAAAATTTGCAGTAGAGTAGTGTAAATAAGTGTTTACTTTAATTAAAGAAATAGCAAGGATTTTGTAGAGCTGTATTTTATGTAGAAAATATCCACTAACCAGAAAGTTCATACTTGTTGAAAAGAATTTTGTGCATTAACTGAATCCTACCAGAAAATGTGCTCATCTGTTCGAAAGACAATAAGGCATTTCTAAAAGCTTATCTACACACTGCTGATGGCCCTTTACAGTTCTTGCCAGCTCTCCCTGTCTTTAAAGCAAGGTCAGTGGGAGTGCCTTTACTCAAGGGAAAGAGAATTTGAAGTATCCGTGTTACTTTTCTTTTCTTAAATTGCCTTTGTAGAGCAAGACATTTATTAGTGGGCCTCGACAGATCCTTGAGACTTACAAAATCACTGGTGGAAGGATAATAGGCTAACTTTAGATCATGTTCAAACTCCTCAGCTGGTAATCATTCAGCAACACCCTCCCCATGTAATCTGAGTCCATCATACTATCTATGCTTGTCTCTCACTGTGCTCCAGATAGTAACATCTGCTTTTGCTGATGTTTGGTTTAAAAATGGGTTTTAGGACAGCTGCTATTTCATTTGAATCAGAATCTTTTTCAAGTGTACTTTTTTAGTTAATCAAGTAAGATTCCTCTGCCGTATGTAGATGATCCCTCACCGAAATTTAACTTGTTCTTCAAGCCCAGTTCATCCCTACTTCCTTCCACGAAGTCTTTGTCAACTAATCGAGTACATGCTGATCTCTATACACATGAATATCCATAGTATTGATAATGTATCTTTGCTTGCGTATCTCATATGTAGGGATACTATTCTTTAAAAGTCTTACATAAAATGTGTGATTTAAAATGTATAATCTGTTAATTATAATATAAACAATGTTTACATTTCAATATGAACACACATACTAGAACCAGAATTGTTAAGAGTTAAGACATTTTCTTCTAGGGAAGCTATTACTGATTCGAAAGATGCTTCCCCTCTCTAGAATTTTGTGTGAATGTTTTCAGAAAAAAAAAAGTCATCTGATTTCTTCATGCCACATCATATTCTTGTTCCCAAATGAATTTATCCAGATTGATATCTCACTTCATTTGACCTAGTTAATTACAACTTATTTTTCTCAGTATTTATAAAATTTAAATTCTACTTCAAAGAAAGAAGATGCCCCCTAGTGGATAGGCTAAAAGTATGTTTCAGATTTAGAACACAATTACTAAAGAAGAGTTCCAGAAATGTTTGCAACAGTGTAATACGAGTATGGTTTCCTAATTGACCACTTTAACGAAGACAATCCTTTTTCAATTGTATAAATTTGTCTATACTGTTAACAGTAAATCTATGATTACTATGTTTACAGGAGGCATATATTGAAGTATACATCCAAGTCTTATTCCTTTAACAAGAATGCAACCTGACACTTCAACCAGACATTTAACCTCAGGGAAGTTACTTAAGTACTCTGCCTCGTTTTTCTCTTAAGTCAAATGGTTTTAGTAATGCCTATCTCATAGGATGTTATGAAGACTAAATGAGAGTACATGAAAAACAGTTATACACTGAGCTTACCATGTGATAAATATTCAGGAAACATTAGCTGCTATCATTGTTATTACTATTATCATTTTTTTTAAAAGAAATTCTTGTTCTTGTTCACTTTCTTTTCTTAAATGCTGTGATCTAATTTTATATTTTGAACACTAGTCTTATATTCAGGTGACCACACAGAGTCCTCCTGCTAAAATTATCTTTATCTGTTTTTGAGCTTACTCCTTTTCTTGAAACCTCTCAGTGGCTTACTTTTCAATTATATTTTAATGTCAAAACCCTTGAAGTCAGTTTCAATGCATATATCCTATTATGGTCCTTGAAGTCAGGGACTATACTTCTTTATGGTATCAAGTATCATGTAAATTATATTAATAAATAACAATGATATCATATTGAGCTACCTAAAAAGAAACTAGTGGCAATCTGAGAGACACTTAGGATTAATCCTTGTGGGAAATCCATTTTTTTTCCTAAAATGAAACTCTATTTTGAAGCCAGACAGTGATTGGCCATAAGGCAAAAACATACAGGAAGCAATTGGAAAACTCACCTCTTCTAAAATGAATATGGACAACTGATGCTGTTAATAAGCAAATTCAAGGATCATTGCCTTGACCTTATATATAGGTGAAAACAATGATTTAGGAAATGGATGATTTCCAGGGTGGCATAAAAAATAGTCAGAGGTTGTTCTACTTGAACAACCTTACTATCCATGTTGAAAATGGGACAAGGGAGCAATCAGATCTAAAGTGGAAAAATTACAGCCCAATTTGTGTTCAAGCCTCCTCTGTGTCTCCTTTTGGTGTCCAGAGCCACTGCCTCACATCAGCCCAAAATATACCAGGGAATGAGAGACTTTGGCATTCGAGAGGGTATACTGTCCAAGTTCTTATCATTCACTTGACCTAGATTAATGGCAGCATTCATGATGAGAGCACACCGGTAATGTTAAAGCACATTAAACTGAGACCTTTTGTCTCTGCAGAATAATGTACTGTTTTGAGATTTCTCATTACACAAAGTAATGAAAACAGCCAAATCACTATGTACATCTGTGTTTGTTGATACTTGACATTTGGTTTTAAAGTGAGGTTTAGGAGGACCCTTATTTAATCTGGGTTGGACTCTTGTCTGATCCAATTTATTTGCTGCAATTTGGATTTCATTTCTGTAGTTGAGCATCCAGTTGCCCCAACATAAATTTAAAAGGCTCTCTTCCTTTAATTAATTATACATACTACACTCTGTACTATAATTCAGCTCATTCACCTTGAAGAGTTGAAATTAACAATATCTCAGGGCCATAGACAAATGGTACTCTCAACTAAAGCTGTGCTTTGGAGGAATTTTGGAATACAGTTATAATTGCTATTGGCTCAAATTCAAATTCCTTAATCTGGCATTCTAGGCCTTCCATAATCTGGCCTTGATTTGCCTTATCCTTTCATAAAATCTCTTGCATGTCCCCTGCGCATGGTAGTTACCTAATAAATTAGTTATATTCTTCCTTCTCCCAGGCTTTCCACGTTGTACTTTAATCAAGCTGATGTCTTCACCATCTTTTAAAGTCTACTGAAATCTCACCCTTTCTTTGAAAGTTTTCCTTGTGCTGTAGTGTCCACTATTTCTCTCTTTAATTTCTTTGGGGCTAAGTGCTAGATATGGGTACTAGTTGATAAATGTTTCATATGAGTAGATCTTTTCAACAAGATCATGATGGCCAAGTGGGCAAGGACTGCATTCTCTTGACATATATCCTCCAAAGTGTCTGACACAGTGCTAAGCTTATAAACAACACTTACTGATCTATGCTCAAGAGATTGATTGGCCTGCTGTACCTCCGAAATTGCTTATTTGATATATATATATTGCCTACCATGAGGGAGATTCTGAAGATGTGGGAATTTTATGATGAATAAAATATAGGGTTGAATTTCATTTGAAGCTGCAATTATATTATTCTGGGTGGATAAAAGTGTGGTTTTTCTCTTTTTTTTTTTTTTTTTTTTTTTTTTTTTTTTTTTTTTTAGTTAATATGCCTTTTAGCTGTAATGGAATCAGTAAATCCCCTCCTGATTTAACATGAAATCTGTTGGTAAGCAGCTGCTGGGTTTCTAATCCTGAAATCCAGAAAATAAAATTGGACTTTCAACTGGAATATCTATTTTTAGGAGTGCTGTATTAGACAGACGTTTTCCTATCAACCACTCAGAACCCAACTACATCTGTAAGATAGTTGTTAACATAGGGCAACCTCTATAAATTAGGGTTTTGTGTCATGAAAATATTTTCAGGGACTTAGGAGTGTTTGCAAAAAGCTAGGTCAGAAAGTTAATGTGAAGAAGGATTAAAGAATTTGAAAGATCAGGCACCTATTAGATGATTATAGTACTTCAGGATTATAACTTGGATTTTCTAAAGAATATGCACAATTCTCAGATTTCACTATTAAAAGTCCACTTATTGGTTTAAAATAAAAACCCTCCATAAGTAGATTTTCCAGAAGAGCATTTCACAAATTTTCTTTATTATTTCACTTAGCTTAAAAAGTATAAAGTGCACATATTTCAGCTTGGGTTTTTTTAAGAAATAATAGTGTTCTATTTTTTTTTCCTTCCAAATGAATCTATGAACGTTTGTTTGTAATGTTTCTATGAAAACTTTAGATATTTTAAAGAAAAATAAAATTCAGAAACCCAGGTCAGCAAATTGAAAGTATTGGGAAACATTTTTTCAAAAGGAACTTAAATATGCTTATAACAGCACTACATGGTTTTCTTTTATGGTTAATGCTCAAATACTTCCTTTTAAAATTAACATATATACTACTTTGATGATAATAACAACAATCTGTACTCACCTTCTTTAAGGCATATGATTTATTGTTGTAGTAGTGGGACTGAGTTGCTGATGCATTCATATACTCCCCTTGGTGAAAAATTCCATGCATATGTGTAGCATCTGGCAGAAGTTAGGGAGTTAGTTTGTAGCCAAGAAATAGAAAAATGTTAAATGTCCCAATCCTGTGTTGTTGGCCCAAATAGGAGCAGCATTATGCCTTGAAAAGTTCTATGCTAGGACTCTGGAAACTTGGATTCTAATTGTGTGAACTTCTGGAAATTCATACATTCATTTATTAAATTAATATTTATTGAACTAAGAATAAGGCACTGTGCTGGATATTGAGGAGACAGTAGAATAAAATAGACAAGATCCCTCCCATGATGGAACTTACAGTCTAGTGGTAAAGATAGACAGTATTAAAATAATTACACATATAAACTGTAATATTATTATACCTGTGTTAAGTACATGGAAGGAAAGATACAGAGGTATATAAAAGCATATAATAGGAGGATTTGACATAGTCAAGAAGGTCAGAACCAACTTCTCTTAGGAAATGATAATTAACTAATATCTGAACTGACTTCCCAGAGGAAATGATAATTAACTAATATCTGAACCGACTTCCCTGAGGAAATGATTAACAAGCTAAGCAAAGGAGGAGGGACAGTGTTCTAGGAAAAAGGGAAGCGTGTACAAAGGCCCTGTGGTATGAGGGAGCTTGATGAGTTCAAAGGACTGCAACTCAGGCAGAATGGTTAGAGTAGAGGAAGTAGAGCGGTTAGTGGCACAAGTGAGGCTATCAACAGGGGCTAGATTGTATGGTGCTTTTACGAACATTAGAAGAGTTTGTCCTTTATCCTAAGATCAGTGGGAAGTCTTTGTAGAGTTTCAAGCAGAGAAATGATAGATAAGATTTGAATTTTGTAAATATCACTCTGACTACAGTGTGAAAAGCAAATCAGAAAGTGTCCACAGAAGGAGGGAGATCACTTATGAGACTGTGGCAATCATTCAGAAACGGATGATGGCAGGTTGAACAAGGATCGGGCAGTGAAGAGAAGTGGAAAGATTCAATAGAGAAGATAGGAAATTGGAGGAGCCTAGAGTGGAGGTAATTAAGAGGGTACTGTCAAGGAGAACTCATAAATTTCAGGTTCATTTAACTGGGTAGATGTTGTGTCATTCCTTGAAATGAGGAACACTATATAGAACTGTGATTGTTTTGTGGGGACCTGGAGGGTAACAGAGGTCATAAATTTTTTTTTTATCAGATGTGTTGAGTTTCAGTTATTTTTAACCTGTTTGGACCTCAGTTTCCTAATCTATAAGATACAGACAATGAACCTGTGAGATCTCTTCTAGAGCAGAGATTGGCAAACTTCTTTTGTAAAGATCGAAATAGTAGTTTTGGTTTTGTGGACTGAAACTACTTCACTCAGCTATTATAGCTGGACTAAAGCATTGAACCTCAGTTATCCAGATATAACAGTCCTTAGACCATGTCAACACAAACCTGCAAATTGATTTGGTTAATTGCAAAAAAAAAAAAATTAGTCAATTAAATGAAGAATTGATCATGTCCTGAGTTAATGAGTCAAATCAGCAAAATTAATTGATATAGTAGACTTGAGGGGATGTAACTCTATGTATTATGATTACAATAGACCCTGCCACCAACTAAAGGGATGACAATCAGGAGAACATGGCTGACCCACCTATGTGAAAGCTGAGTAAAGCAAATCAGAAAAATCATCCTGAAAATACACCTATACTAAGCACTTACTCTTTGAGTAGGAGTTACTGTTATTGCTGATGTTGCCTCCTGTTTCAGTCATAGATGTTGCCACTGTCACTGTCTTGTGGTATCAAGGGTGACTAGTGGGACAGCCCAGTAATGGAGATGCTGTGTGTGTGTATGTGTGTGTGTGTGTGTGTGTGTGCGTGCATGCGTGCAAGCATGAGCATGCATTTAGGGAAATAAAATTATATAGTAAATATAATCTATTTTTTTCACTTAATGGATGTTTTGGACATTTATTAATTTTATTAACTTTTTCTTGAGATTATGCTTAATCTAAACTTTGTGGGTCATCTGCATTTAATTCTCATTTGTCTTTGGTCTTGCCACCTAATGTTTTTCTGAAGTAGCTTCCTCTCATCCTCAGTTGGTATATATTTTGCCTATAGCACTCCTTGATGAATATTTGTGTAGGGGTAGGGTAGAAGCATCATATAATGTACTCCTCAAGCTCAGTACATATAGGGTTTAAATAATATGCTGTTCTGAATGAAATGATTTTCTACTTCTCAACATTAATAGGGATAATCAGAGGTTAACCATGTTTGAACATGACTTATATGATGGGTATGCAAAATGAGGCTTCTGAGTATATATACTACAGCAATTGGGTGAATAATTGACTATCTCAGGAAAAAGTAAAAATTTAAATAGAATCATACCCATAATTCATCCTTATAAAATACTAGCTCATTTTCATTCTTTTCAGCTTGTTATTAATGAATATAAGAAAACTAAGCTTAAGGCCAAAGATAGTCTTCAAGAAATTCTTTCCATTTGAGACAGGTAGATTGACATTTCCATGATTTATTTAATGAGATACCTTCTCTTCTATGCTATATTATTGTTATTTAATATTTATTGAACACTCTAACCTGAGATGGTTGGAGGGGAGAAGCAGGGAGTTTGTCAAGTCTTAGCTTACACTAGTTATGAGCAGAAGTTTTAGCTATAGCACTGAATCAAAGCCACTAGTCTTATCTATTTAGAGATCAAGGGAGAGCTTTCTCCTTGGCTCTCTGAAGGTTTGCTGAAAATCACTAACAAGAGGCATATTAATTGGAGAAAATGCATACTTTTTTTTAATATGTATACATGGCAGCCTTAGAATGAATTCCCAAAGATGCAGGGGAACTGTCCAGTTCAACGAAGGATAGATAGATAGCCATGCAGATACAGAATTGAACAAAAAGAGGATGATCTAATTCTAATAAAAATAAAGCAGGGAAACCCAGCAAGGTCTGTCTGTCCAGATTCTTCTTGTCCTCCTTTAGTATACATTCCTTCCTTCTGAGTATTGGGCAGGTCCTTCTCTGGAATAAGGGTCTTATAACCTACAGTCAAACAAGATAGGTCAGACAATTTCTTTGTAGCCAGTTTTTATGCAGAAAGGCAGAGGGAAAGTTACAGTAACACATTTAGGTTTTATGGTTGGCTTTGGAAAAAAGGGGTTATGATTTCTCTGACCTGCCTTGGGGAACAGGGATTCTAGTATCTATGACTATTCTTGGGGGAGAATGGCACTAAGAGACAGAAGGGCAGGAGAAAGTCAGAGAGAAGCTGTTGCTTCTGAGGCTGCTTCTGAGGCCTTCCTTTGGGGGTTGTTGTTTTCTGAGCCCCAGTACTATCATGATGGAACATGGCCAGCAATAGGGGAGTGCAAACTAACAGCTAACAAAATCTGGAAGCCAAAAAGACAGAGGGCTAGGCAGAGCATTGCAAAGATTCAGGACAGTCTTGGCAGTGGAGAGGAGGAGGAAGTTTAGACCTGTGATTATCCTCAAGGAAGCCCAGCAGTAAATTAAAAACCTAAGGAGCAGGTTGAGCATGCTTCAGAGAAGGCCAGTAGCAGATATTTAGGTATTTTGGTAGTCAGTAAATGTCAGTTCTAGCTCTGTCAGGAGATGATGGGCCCTGATGTTTGGAGCCAGATTTCCCTTCCTTAGAAGGACCGGAGAAAGTGTGTTACCCTAGGCTTGGAGGAACTATAGATTTAAGCAAACGATTTACAAAGAGGCAAGGCAAGGACTTTGTTCCTGGAAGTGGGATCAAGAATGGGACTTAATTTTAAAGGAACAATGGTGAAATAGTAATAGAATGCATAGGGTCAGAACAAGTCTAGCAGCAAAGCTGATTTGATGTCAGACAATTGAGTCACTTAGATCCTTTATATTATTCTGCTTGCCTAATTCATGATTGATCCCAGGGTTCCAGATTCAGGAATGGGGTTGGGAGCATTGAAGATAAATGTGGGGTTAGTGACACTGACTGCTTATATTAGAAGAATATGGAATCAAAAAATTAAGTATCCTATCATTATCAGAGCAGGATAAGTAGTACAAATTCTCTTTTTTTGCATCATTATTTGACTGAAAATCATAATAGAAATGTAGTCTTGAGAACCACTTGCTATATGAATTTCAATTCTTTTTCCTCTCTCTCTCTCTCTCTCTCTCACACACACACACACACACACACACACCATCCCACACACATTCACAAATACATGGATGCACAAGGAGGGCATAGCTGGCCATAAGTGTACATGGCCTTCTCTGTGGTGTGATGTGCTTGCCCCCAACCCTAGCGACTTCCCACAATGAACATTATAAAATCCCTCTACTGGCTACTCCTCTTTTAAGAAGAGATGGTTGCTGCATGGTTTCTTTGGGAGGAAATATGTTTCAGAGAAGACACAGAGGGATAGGAAGTATCAGTGTGTCCAGGGCTAGTCCTATATGAAGTTCCTCAGTAAGGGTAAAATCTAAAATCTACCTTTGCCTTTCTCTCACCTCACCTTTCAGTCTCCTCCCCAACATGGTGAGTTATCAGATTAAGTTCAGATTCATCGGTTCAACAACAAATGCACAATCATATGGCTTCAGTCTACAGGAAATCTGAGGTTCTCTTCTGGCACCTAATTCTTCTCTATGTCTCTGAGTAAGTTTAAAATTTAAAGTATAATAAAATATATATAAATTATTTTTAATAAAAAACACATGTCTAAAAAAATTAATTTATTCTTGTCCATGGCCTTAGTGACTAGTACAGTGGCTGTCATAGGCACTCAAGGGAGTTTGCTAGTTAAGTGAGTATGTGTTGTTCCTTTGCTATTCAGAGTCCCCAGTCATGGAGTGCTGTGCTACCTAGGCTAGAACACCTGAGCTCCTCCCTAGCCTCACTCACATTAAATTGTATCTTTTCTATATTAGATACCTTCAGGGCCTTATTTCTGCTGGACAATTGATAAATTAATCCTAATAGGATGATAGCAGCAGATAATTACTGAAAATATGTTAATGCGTCACCCCTCCTACATAACTTATTTGCATTTTAATGGAGCAATTCTAGAGATAATCCTTTAAGGCAAAGGAATGAATCTTGAGGGTGAGAAAGCCAGAATCAGTGCCCAGCCTGCCATCATAAGGGTGGGGGGAAAAGGTGGTATTATGTATGTGTCAGAAGTGACACCATATAGGCAGCTGCCTACTCCATCTATGTGCTGTGCCAGCTTTGATGAATAATTTTTAAAGGCCAGAATTATCTATTGCTGTTCCTTTTTAGTTTTATTTTAGATTTGTTGATTCTCTGGAGCAAAATCTCAAGCCCTTTGGGGTAAAAACAAATGGCTAAGCCTAATAAGATGCATGGTGCTGAAAATAAGATTATCTTATTATGTAGGATTTGAATTGAAATTGTTTTTGATATAAAGTGTCCAAAATGTATTATTATGATATGTTTGTTTGCAGTGCTTACAGTATACCACACTGAACGTAGTTCTTATTTTGAAGCTGGGAAGGGAGGCAAATAATATGACATCTCAGGAGAGGAGAAAAAAAATCTCACTTTGTACTCTTTTCTCATCCAGAAGGCTTCAGTTTAACTCACCATGGTATATCCCATTTTAGTCAAATGTTTCTTCAAGAGGTCTATAAGAAATATATTACCAGAGCATTTAAAAAATTTTAGTAAGTTCAACTTTCTGAGATATGCACATAGTCAGCTTTTATATAAAAGTGATATATTTTTAGTTCCATGAAACTAGATTATTTTCAAGTAACAAGATGATGCTATTTATCACAGATACTTAAAGAGCCGCCAAATGCTTTATTGCCATAGTGTGAGTGCTTAAGTTAGTCATTTATTCAACAAATGTTTTACGAACACAAAGTATGTACCAGAAACTGTGAAAAGTACAATGGGAATGCAAACATTATTAATAAATAAATATATCTCATATATCATCAAGCCAGATCAAGGGTTTCAGACTTTTTTTTTTTTTCTTGCAGAAGGCTTCTTTTTGCAACTGCTTTCATTTGGTTCTACTGATCTATTTATCTTTATTACACCAATACCACACTTTCTTGATTAATGACATTTTGTAATAAGTCTTAAAATCAGGCAGTGTAAATCCTTCAATATTATTCTTTTTCAAGATTTGTTGACTATTTTAAGCCCTTTGTTTTTGTACCTAAATTTTAGAATCAGCTTCTCAATTTCTACAAAGGAAGCATTCTGTAATTTTGATTAGGATGGCAATTTGGGGAGAATTGACCTCTTCATGTTGAGTATTCCAATTCGGGACCATGGTGTATTTGCCCACTTAACTAGATCTTATTTAATTTCTCTCTGTAATGTCTTATATTTTTTAGCATTGAGGTCTTCGCATTTTTGTTAATTTTTTTAAAAATATTTTATCCTTTTTGTTGCTATCATTGGCATTTTAAATTTAATTTTCCAATTGTTTATTGCTAATAAGTAGAAATACAACTGATTTTCATATGTCGATCACGAATCCTCTGGCCTTCCTAATTAGTTCTAGTAGCTAATTCTCAACATCTTAGGATTCTCCATATAAATAGTTATGTCACTTGCAAATAATGGCAGCTTTATTTCCTTCTTAAAAATCTGTATTGCTTTTTTATTTCCTTTGCTCACCTTATTGTGTGGTCTGGGACATCATTACAATATTAAATAGAAGTGGTAAAACCAGACATCCTTTCCCTTTTTCTGATGTTAGGGAAAAACTTTTAGTCTTTCACTATTCAATATGATGTTAAATATAAATTTTTAAATAGATACCCTTTACAGGTTAAGAAGGTTCTCTTTTATTCCCAGGTAGCTGGAAGGTTTTTTTTCTTCAGTTGTATTCATAAATGGATGTTAAATTTTGTCAAATGTTTTTCTGTACTTATTGAGGTGATCGTATAATTTTTTTTCTTTTATCCTCTCCATAATATGAATGACATTGATTGCTTTTTGAATGTTGTGCTAACTTTTCATTCCTGGACTAAACCGCATTTGGTTACGATTTAATATCTTTTTTATATGTTGCTCCATAACATTTGATAATAGCATATTAATGATTTTTGTCTATGTTTATGACAGATATCAGTATACAATTATTTTTCTTGTAATGTCTTTGTTAAGTTTGGGTATCAGGGTTATACTGGTCTGGTGAAATAATCTGCAAATATTTCCTTCTCCTTTATTTTTCTGTGATAGTGTGAGATTGATATTATTACTTTTAAAATGTTTGATAGAATTCACTAGTGAAATCCTCTAGTTCAAAATTTTCCTTTTGGATTTGGTTTGAAAATTACAAAGTCAATGTCTTTAATAGATATGGGGTAACTAGATTTTATATCACTTCTTGTGCCAGTTTTGTCAATTTTAAAAGAATTTGTCATTTCCATCTATGGTGTTGAATTTATTGCTACAAAGTTGTTCCTAAATATTTAAAGGTTCAGTAGTAATGTCTCCATTTTGATTCCTGACATTTCTTACACTTTATTTGGTGGTAGTTAGAAATTGGTCAATCCTGAATAATGTCTAACCATGAATATATTTTATTTTAGATTCCATAGCCAGCACTTCTTAATCTCAAGCTATTTATTTCTCTCTCTCCCCTTTATAATCACTGCTCTATTTTTCCTGAATTACTACGAAAGGCTTAATAGAAAAGTCCTTTTTTCTGTATAAACTACAATTTTATTTACTGATTTTTTTTATCAGTAAAAAGCCATCTATTATCTTGAAATTGACTCCAAAAATATCTAACACTTTTCAACTCTGGTAAAATGCAATAATATTCAGATTATTTGAAGAACAAGTAAGAACCAGGTATCAATGTAAATGCTTGATTTGATAATCCAGAGTTCAAGGTTCAGATGTATTCTAAAATCCTGAGGAGTGCAACATTAAAGTAGCTAAGAAGCACAAAATCTTAGCTGAATTGAAGATAGTCCCAAACCACCTTTTAAAGGTAAAACATTTTGTAATCACACACACACACACACACACACACACACAAAATGCAGAACATGTAGTCAATATATGTCATCCATAGTTGCAACATCTTAACTGCTGTCATTATAGTGTATTTTCGTTTGGTCCTTTCTTGTGTATTTCCATTTGGTCCTTTTAATGCACAGATTTGTTTTGACTTAGTTTTAAACTATAGAGTTTATTTATTTTTCCTTTACTTAACATTATATCATAAACATGTTTTCAAGTTTCCACATATTTTTCTTTGCCTTCACTTTAAGTGACGACATAATATTCAATTTAGTGGCTGTAATAACATATAACTATTTCCTTACTTTGACCCAATAGATTTTTCCTGTTTTTCAATTCTCTGAAACAAGGCTAGGATGAACGTATTCATATATGTAACTTTTCCCCATATTTTGTATTACTTAATTAGGATAGATTTATAGAAGTCAGATCATAATCTGACATTAAAGAGGAAAGCTATATATATAGTTTTAATTTGGCAACTACAGAAACTTTGCGGTCATGAACTTATTGGAATTCTTTACATACTGAGTATGGTGATTAGTATTGTTATTATGGGATCTCAATTTAACATACAAAAATAAATTATTGAAAGCTAAAGGTGAGACATACTGCAGCAGAAACAGGAAAACTCTTGAGTGCCCCAGAGACCATGGATTTATAAGGAACCCAGGGATAGGTGAAGGATATGGTGAAGGAATGGTGGTGCAGGTGTATGCAGTTAATTCCAGTGACCAGGGCAAAGTCATATAGCATCTTAAGAAGTCCTATTTCTGGCAAGGCATGGTGTCTCATGACTGTAATCCCAGCACTTTCAGAGGCTGAGGCAGACAGATCACCTTACATTAGGAGTTCGAAACTGGCCTGGCCAACATGGTGAAAGCCTGTCTCTACTAAAAATACAAAAATTAGGCTGGGTGCGGTGGCTCATGTCTGTAACCCCAGGACTCTGGGAGGCCAAGGCGGGTGGATTGCCAGAGCTCAGGAGTTCGAGACCAGCCTGATCAACACGGTGAAACTCCATCTCTACTAAAATACAAAACATTAGGTGGGTGTGGCAGCCTGCGCCTGTAATGCCAGCTACTGGGGAGGCTGAGGAAAGAGAATTGCTTGAACCCAGGAGGCAGAGGTTGCAGTGAGTCGAGATCACACCACTGCACTCCAGCGTGGCAACAGAGCAAAACTCCATCTCAAAAAAAATAAACAAAAATAAAAATTTAGACAGATGTGGTGGTGTGCACCTGTAATTCCAGCTACTTGGGAGGCTGAGGCAGGAGAATTGCTTGGACCCAGGAGGTGGAGGTTGCAGTGAGCTGAGATTGCGCCACTGCTCTCCAGCCTGGACGACAGAGTGAGACTCCATCTCAAAAAAAAAAAGAAAGAAAGAAAGAAAGTTCTACTTCTGAGAGATCTGAGACACATCCACTAGGAAAGCCCTTGTTCCATAGAAAGTCATTTTAAATATTAAGTTTTTTTTTTTTATAAGAAATCAAAGTTGCAAATAATATGATTGGTTCTAAGGTTGTTGGGCATTACATTCTGATGTATTCAGAGGGAATCGTGGCCAGTCTTTCATAAGAAATACAGACTTCAAAGAGAGTGTTCTATTATTAAGTAAACCTTAGGATAGCAGCCTTCATACTTGCAAGAGTTAAACAGTCTTCAACTTCTTCCTCAGCATAAAGTTTAATTATTATAAGAAAGTAACAAACAACTCTTTCATTTTTTAATAAAAGGAGAAACCTTGATCATCATGCTTGAAAATTTTTTGAAAACAATTCAAGTGTATTTGCTGTGATACCATTGTTTAGCACATCCCAAAGCAATTACATATTTTAATATTTTATTTTCACTGATTGGAAAGGTCTTGGGATCAAGGAAGAGGCAATATAGAAAATAGAATATGAAATAATTCCTTATTCAAGATAATTCTGATTTTGAATATACCTATGATTAGTATTATTATTTCAAATAAAAAATAATGAACACCTCTCCTTATATTTCCCCCTGTGTCAGCTTGTACACCATTCTTTCTAACTTAAGTTTTATTAGTTAGAAATTGCAAACTTTTAATGATCAGATTCCATCTCCCCCAGCACCAACTGGCACTGCAGTTCATGACACCTGATGTGCCACATTTAATTTTTACTGCTTTTTAAAATGAAGTTTGAGTTGTGATGTTGTGTAGAGAATGTCAGACCTACTGACTTGTCAGCCTCATTATGCTGGTCCCAGTGACTGCTTCCCAAACATTAATTACATTGCACAGGGACCATGTCTTTTGTTTTTAGTTTTTTCCCCTTAAACTATGAACTCTAAATTGATTTAAAAATCAAATGCAGCTGATTAGTGTTAATATTCTCTTAAAAGTTGTTTGAGGTACAGGCTACGTATTATATAAAACACTGACTCCACTTCCAAAGGATAGCCCACACCCAATTCATTTTCTGGGACAAGTACTTTGTAAATGATTACCACTCATGCTACATTTGTCAACTTATGTGTATTCTGATGTCAGGATACCCTAAAGATATAAATCACTACTTATTGCTCAACATAGTGGATGTTACCCATGTGTTAGTCACACTTGCCTGTGAATAAGTGCTTTAAGGTGTCCTGCATCAAAGAAAGTTATAATGAATCTAGAGGGTGATTCACAGATCTGTGCCTTTGTATTTTTAATAGATTTAGCAAGATTGAAAGGTCAGGTGCCCTGCTTAATCAAAGAGTATGCTTTGTACCAATTCCAAGAAATAAGAATTTAGTAAACTATATTTAAATGTAAAACGACAATGAATGGATTATAGTCTTTCTTTAAATCTTCAGAAGGCACTTCCACTTTATGCTGTTTTTCAGGGTCATCATTAGCAATAACTATTAGGGTACTGGCTGAAGCCCCAGTCAATACAGATTTCTTGATGACAGAATGCCAGAACACTGAGTGTTGACTGTAATTTATATGCATTGTTGATGACGAAAGGGTCAGAGTTAGTTATTTTGGGCATTTTCAAACTTGATATTTGAAACAAACATGAAATAGGATGCAGTGAAAAAGAAAATTCTAGAAATACCAGTTCTTATTTAGCAACTTGAAGCCAGAAGCTTCTCCAGCACTCCTACAGCATGATTGTGAGAGAGATTGAAGGTGGTGATATCAGAGAAAACCTTTATTGGTTATTGGTTTTAACCTATGAGAATTAGTAAATAATTATTGAAGACCATTGTTTAATTTTTATTATTGGAAATTCCTTCTTTAATTTTAATGTGATTATATATCTGTCCTTCAAATCTTTATGTCACTTATTGACTGGGCACAGTGGTTCACAACTGTAATCTTTGGGAGGCGGAGGCAGGTGGATCACTTGAGGACAGGAGTTCAAGACCAGCCTGGCCAACAGAGCAAAACCCCATCTCTGCTAAAAATACAAAAATTAGCTGAGTGTGGTGGCACATGCCTGTAATCCCAGCTACTCAGGAGGCTGAGGCAGGAGAATCGCTTTAGCCTGGGAGGCAGAGGTTGCAGTGAACCGAGATTACGCCACTGCACTCCAGCCTGGGTGGCAGAGCAAGACTCTCTCTCAAGCAACAAACCACCAACAAAAAACTTCATATCACTTCTTGCATACACTATCCTTTCTTCAAAATTTTGTTCGAGTTTAAGCCGTCTGATTCAGTGAGGGCCTATTATGCGTTGGCCAGGTTTGAGTTTGTCACTTTCTCTACCTGATCAACTTATTCATGATTCAAGAAATGTGTCTATGGATGGTATACTTCAAGCAGCATGCTAGTCACTTTATTTACTTCCAAAATATATGGACTTAAGTAAGCTACTTAATTTCTCTAAGACTCTGTTTTCTTACCCACTATAAGAAGAGGATGACAATGTTAATGATCAGAATGATGACAGCGAACAATGAGGAAGTGAGTGCTTATTGTGTGCTCCACACTAGAGTAGGAACTTGACGTAGATTATTTTGAAATAGTATGTGTTTTTCATTACAATGTTAGAATGTGTTCATTGGCTAAAAAATAAAAAGACAGTAAAAAGGGAACAATAAAAAAACTACCCTTAGTACCACCATGTAATAATCTACCTAAGAATTCTACTATCTAACCATTGTTAGTACTTTGGTAGTATATGTACTTTCAAACTTCTTACTACAAAAGACATACAGCATGCATTTTTGTTAATTCCCACATCAACATTGCAAGGTAGATATTGTTGTTCTTGTTTTACAGAAGAGGAAACATGAGGTTAAGTGAATGGAGGAATTGGTAGTAGAACCGAGCTCACTCTGGACTCAAAAGATTTCTCCAATATTCTGCTTCTCATTCTTTTGCAATAGAGGTGTTTAGGGACTCATACTCCTTCCTTTAGCCAACTAGACATCTGCAATTAGAATGAAGTAAAAAATATTTCTTCCTTCATACAAACCAACTTCCTAGTAAGGAGTCATTGGCATGTAAGGCAAGATTTACTAAATGAATAAGACAGAATATCAACTGGAAGACCATGTCCTCTGAAATGACAGTGATATTTCTTTTAAAAAAAAAAAGACTCATGTCTCTCACACACAGTGCACCCCTCACTTAAATATGAGGTTTTCATTCTAAGTTAGTATTTTCCCTGAGAGCGTCTATTGAGCTGGTAGCAAAGGTTCTTGTAGCAGCAAAGTAAATTTTATATCATTAAAAATCTGCAGAGATGTCTTCTTCGAATACCCATGGTCCCCTGCTCTCTGGCATTTCCCTTCCCTGCTGGATATGAGGTAGACACACCTGCAAAGATTAGATCTTTTGGGCTAAGCTAGGGTCAGCTGGATGGGGTGGTTTACAACCCCCTGGGGAAAAAAGTGCAAAGGTATTATTCTGCATGGGAGAACTTAATTGCTTTTGTTGTACATTTTTAGTGCACTTGGCTGCTTCCTGTTTTTGCTTTTATTTTCTTTCCCAGAGGCTATTTTCATTCTCTGAAGTTATAAAACCATATTCTCTAACCAGGGATAAACCTAAGAGTCAATGGCAACTCCACTTTCCCTAGGCTGATAAGAAATCTAGATGACAACCTAGAATTCTTCTTCACAGTAGATAATCTGGAGAGTTGGTACCCACAAATGGGTCAAACATATTGCATTCAATGTTCTATCAAGTCATGCCAAGTCCACGCTCTCATGGGCTTAGATTTCAAAGGAAAGGGCTAGGAGGTTGTGCATTTCCTGACATGGGGTATACCTCTTAGTGGAATGAAAGACACTTTGCAGATGAAAAGCTGGCATGAAACATACCTTTGATTTCACCAACAAGCATGCCATATGTTACAAAATTCTACTGCTTCCTCCCTGTTATTTCATCTGAGTGCTTCTTTCCTGCACATGGCTCTTGGGTGCAGTTAAGTAAAATGGATAGTACATTTAATTGATGTAAGTAACTTGAATTCAACTGGGCTTAAGTTAGTTATTTGATAAATGAGTAGTATCTAGAGTTTGGTAATCATTATGGGAGGCAACATGATATAGTGAAAAGAGTGCCAGACTAGGAGTAATAAAACGTAGGTTTTTGTCCCAGGTCTGCTGTTGCCTTGCTGTGTGACCTTTGGCAAATATCTGAGCCTCTGTTTTCTCATCTGAAATTCAGGGTAATAATATTTTTCTGATCTGCTATGTCGGAGGGGTGCCAAGCATATAAATTATAATAGTGTATGTGAAAGTTAAATATTGGAAAAAGTCTAAAGTGCTTTGTAAAGTGCAAGGTACTGTTAATACATACTTTCTAATGAATGGCCAAATACCACACATCTATGTGAACATAGATAAGAAGAACAGAGAGGAAAGTAAAAATTTCAAATTTTCTATCAAAAACATTTATAATCACTATTTTATGATTTAAAAAAACGCAGTACATCTTCAATGTAGATAATAGGGAAAATATAAAGAAAATAAAATCATTCATAGTCACACAACACAAAGATTATTGCTATTTAAATATTTTGGTGCATTTCCCCTCAGTATTTTTTTTTCAAATGATTAGCAATAAGCCCTGTGTGTGAGGGAATTTTCTATCCAGAATTTAATAGAAAGTTAACCCTTTCTTCCTGCGAAACTAGTATTAACATTTTTTCATTTTAAAATTGTTTCATCATTAAATACATATTTTTCATTTAAAATTGTTTTCTAGTGTTTTTGCACATCATCAGATACTATCCAAAACTATTTTAACTTTTTATTATCTATAATTGTAAATATACAGATGGCCCTTGACTTATGACTTTTAAACTTACATTTTTCAGCTTTACAATAGGTTTATCAGGGTATTAAATGCATTTGCAACTTATGATATTTTTGACTGATGATGGGTTTATTGTGAGATAACCCCATTATATCTTAAAGAGTATCTGTATACAAAAGTATAGCACACAATTAGATTAACCCAGCACTTAGCTGTCATAACTTTGATGACTTTCAACTCATAGACAATATTGCTGCATCTACAAGCCATTCAACTCCCTTTCTTTCCTCCAGGGTTTTTTAAATTAGAGATGCGGTCTTGCTATGTTGGCCAGGCTGGTCTTGAACTCCTGGCTTTAAGAGATTCTTCCATCTTGGCCTCCCAAAGTGCTAGGATTATAGATGTGAGCCACCAAGGCCTGCCTCTTCCATGAAATTTTGAAGTAATTCCAAGATATAATTTCATCCATAAAACTTTAGCATGTGATTACAAGGAATAAAAACTCTTCTTTAACCTAACTACAATACCATATTGCACATTAAAAATGAACAATAAATCTTTAATATCTTCAGGTATCCTGTATATTTCCATTTCCCCAAACGATCTCATAAATATGTGTTTAGTATTTTCACTTCTTTGTTCAAATGAAAATCCAAATAAGATGCACACATTACAATTGGTTAGTATGTCTCTTAAATCTCTTTTATAATCCTCATATTTCCCATCCTTCTTTTATTTTTTCTTTCCAATTTGTTTGTTAAAAAAACTGAGTCATTTTTTCCTATGCATTTTCTCACATTCTGTATTTTGCTATTTGTCTCCCTATTGCATTATTTGATACGTTTCTCCATCTCCAGTACTTCCTTTAAGCTGGATATGAGACCTAAATTATGGCTGCCTAATGGAAATACAATTTAAGTTATGTATGTACTTTAAAATGTTCTAGGAGTCATGTGAAATTAATTTTAACATTATTTAATGCAATATATCCAAAATATTATCATAGCAATATATACTCAAAATAAAATTATTCATGAAACATTTTGCATTATTTTTCTTTTACTAAGTCTTTGAAATCTTAAGCAAAAAAAAAAAAATCCCTAATATATACCATTTCTATAAAATCCTGACATTAAAAAATCAGTTATTTGGGCAGAACTTCTGGCTGTAGTCTAGTGAGGTAATCTACAAATGAACTTCCCACAAATAATTATGAAGCCCAACGAATTGACAAAAACAACCTTTAAGTACCTGGAAATCAATGAAAGGCCTATAACAATTCAAGAGGCATTTTTATTTGAATAAACTGTTGGACTATGGATAATAAAAGGGGAATCTATGATGATTAGGCCTGGGACTGTTCATGATCCCCACCTTTGACTCTAAGCTTGGCCAATGCCAAGGTTCTGCTGTGGTGGAGCAGGCTGTAAGAATTGTAGCTGCATTGGCATGGTTGAAAATAGTTCACTTGTGAAGAGGTCAATGGTGCCCACAACCAGTGATATTGTTGGTAGATGTTTCAATCTCAAAGTTGGGCCGGTGGGGAAGCCTAGCAGTTCTGCTAAGCTGAGGTTGTGATTGTGATTGGGAAAAGTGTGTTTCTGAATGAAGCTGAGCTTATGTGCAGCAGACAATGGAGACCTGAGAGGGCTTAAGCCAGCCACACACTGCTGGTCAACCCTGAGACAGTGCACAGTGGAGACATGAAAAGCTCTGTGGATAATAAAAGTGGCAGGGCAAATGTGAAAATGTCATCAACATTGAGTGAGCTCTCATTCCCACACACAAATCCACTGTCAGGGAATACATACATATCTGCTCAAGATGGGAGCACACGACCTCTGTACTATCATTGGCCAGCCACAATGCTGCAAGGACACAGGAGTGACCCTTAGGAAACCAGACTTAAAAAGAATATAACAGAAAAATTGATGAAGGAAATCAGCAACCACATATTGTAGAGTGACATATTTCACAGATATAGGCCAGGCAAGTGACTAAATAAAGAAGCAAACAGACAAAATGTAACAATAACTTTCAGGGAGAAAAAATCAGAATCCAGAGTTGCTATATTACCTAAAATGTCCAGTTTTCAACATAAAAAAACACGATGAGATATGCAAATAAATAGGAGAGTATAACCCATCCTCAGTAAAACAACAAAAAAACAGTCACTATAAACTGTCTCTGAGTGTCTCCAGCTTTTGCAATTAACAGACAAAGCAGCTATTATAAATATATTCAGACTAGTATAATATGTTCAGACTAAATATGTTCAGACTAGTATAATAAACCATCAATAAAGGCTTAATGGAAAGTATGACAAAAATGACCAAATTATTGATTTTCAAGAAAGAAGTAGATGTTATGAAAAGAACTACCTGGAAATTCTAGGATTGAAAAGTATTATAATTTAAATGAAGAATTCACTAGAGAGACTCAATAGTAGGTTGAATATGACAAAGGAAACAATCACCTAACTCGAAGACTGATCTATAGATATTATCCATCTGAAAAACAGGAAAAAGACACACACACACACACACACACACACACACACACACACTAAACAGAGCCTCAAAGATATGTGGGACAATATCAAGCATATCAACACATGCTTAATGTGACAGAGAAAGGGGCAGAATAACACAACACGTAAAAAGGGTTATACTCAGAAATTTAAAAGGGCATGAAATACTGATATGCACTACAATATGGATAACCTCAAGCCAGGTGGAAGAGACCATATATTGTATGATTTAATTTAATTTACAGAAAATGTCCAGAATGGACAAATCCATAGAGACAGAAAGTAGATTCATGGTCGCCAGGGGCTGGGAAAGAAGCATGTTGGGAATGACTGCTTAATAGATGTGGCAATTATTTTTAGAGTGATGGAAATGCTTTAAAACTGGACGGTGGTAATGGTTTCACAACTCTGTAAATGGACCCCAAATCATTGAATTTTATACGTAAAATGGGTGAATTGTATTTATGAAAATTAAACTCAATAATGCTATTTAGAAAAAGAAATAGTAAACAAACAAACAAAAACAAAGCAAAGAGGTCAGTGAGTTCATCTAGCACTTCGTTATTTTAGTATGGCCCATAGCGTCTGGCATAAACATTGACTCCCTGAATGATATTTTCTCAAAACAACAGATAGCCCAGTTTTGATACATTTACAATCACAAAAGGTATTAATAACTATAACTGTATAAATTGCCTATGGTTTACATGACTTTTTCATGTGTATTCTTTTATTTGAGTCATCTGCCAGCACTCTAAGGGAGAAAGGGCATTGAATCTTTAGTATGCAAAAGGAAGGGAAGTTAACTGATTTATCCAATATCATACAGTATGTGACACAATGGGCCCAATCTCAGACTTCCTGAGTCCAAGTTCAGTGCCTTTTCTGCTGCATTATGCCAACCCTACTCTCTATGGCAGCGACCCATTTGCAATTACATTGTATTACTGCACATAGGTGAATATGAAAATTTGGATATTAGAAGAGGGAATTACAAAGGAGAAAATTAAAGTTCCATCTGTGCTATGTTATTCCTGAGTGTTTACTGGTAGGGAGGCTTAGGAAGTCAGCAAATTTCCTGCTTGTGGCCTGGAATGGTACAGAGGTCTGTATCAAACTGATTACACATTGACCCAACAACACCAAGTCAATTCTAGCCCTCTTTCATCTGGTTATGTAGTAAGTGAGAAATATGGTAGGTGGGAGAAATTGTGTTATAGACTGACACCCAATAACCTTGCAGAACAGCATTGTCTTCACAGTTGTTCTGATTTCATTCATAACATCATAGGATGCTATGAATGAAACTGGATGTAGAATCCCTTTTTTCTGGGCCTCGTTATGCCATCCTTGTCCAACAAGCTTGTTTTCTTGGTTACATAAGCAAGGCCAAATACTTTTTCAGATGCTCTGTAGGATCTAAAGTCTTAGTCTCTTTCCATGCCGCACCTGAAAGTTACCTGAGTTTCCTACACTGATTCCAGCAGCTTCCTTTGAGCCTTAATTTAGAGACCCTGTGACTGCCATATAGCAAAGACATTAAGAGTACAGGCTCTGGAGCCAGACTTTTTGGATTTGAATTCTAGCTCCACTAGCTGTGTGATATTGGTGAAATTACTTAACTTCTCTGTGCTTCTGTTTCCTCATCTGGAAAATGAGGAAACATATCTCATCATAAAATTTTTGAAGATTAAATGTGACTATGAATGAAAGTTGCTTAAAAGAGTACCTGTATCTTCTTTCTAGTCCTTTTAATTCTAATAAAAATGATAATTAGTATTATTAATATTAACTATAGTATTAAATAATATTAATAATTAGTATTTGTAGTAGAATTTAAGAAAGCTGACAACTTGAACTTATACCAGAAGCTTTCCTCTGGTACTTGTATTTTTTTAAAACGTTCAGTCTAATTATTCTCATGTGCTAGCCGTGACAACCCTGTGAGATTCATACAAATAATGGTATTAGGTATTTACCCCACTTCATAGATATGAAATAAAGGCACACTATTTTGTCATAAAGTTGGGTCTAGAGCCTCCTTTTAGAACTCTTATATACGGATTTTTCTAATATAGTCCGCTGCCTTTGGCATAGTTATGATTTGCCCACTGCAGCAACATACTTATTACAAATCCCAACAATCATTGTTAACCCCTAAATCCACCTCTGCAATTAAGTCACTAAAGGGTCTGGATCTTTGTTGAATATGTTATGTTAATTTGATTAGCTCCTTATCAGTCTAATCGTTAGCATAATTAAAAATGTTCTCCAGTAGTAAGCAGTGGCAATGCTACTGCTTCCAGTTGTCATACGTGATATTTAAGGAGGTTACAGATACTGTGCTGATTTCACTAGCTACTGCTGAAGATGAATGGTAGTAGAAAGCTATGATTAATATTTGCTATTTGGAAACTATAGAAGAAAGTTATATCTTTGGTTGCATAATACCATATTTAAAGCCTATTACTTTTCAAGATACTGTATTAAATTTGATACTGCATTTTGCATAAGTACTTTAATGCTAAAATTACTATAAAATTTACAAAACCCCAGTGGATTTCATTGTAGAAAAATGAATTGAATATGATTGTTTATTTGTGGAAATAAGCAGCTATTGTTCTTCTCTAAAGAGTAAAAAAGATTTTATACATCAAGTTACCTTCAATTTCCTTGAAGATTGTTTCCTATATGAAGTGTTTAGGTAATCTACATAATCCACCACAAAGGATATTGAGAAGTAATGAGAAAAAGATAATTTGAAATTACTTTAGAAGGTGTTGGAGTTCCAAAAGAGAAGGTATGATGGAGATAGGTATTACTGCAACTCAGAATTGTATATTATTTGCAGATTACTAAGGGATAGAAATATGCTAGGTATTTACAGAGTTACAAAAAATTTCTGCTCCAATGAATTTGAGATATGAATCAGAGTTCCTGGGCCCTCATTTTGGAAGGCACGAAGCTATTGCCATTTATCTAATGGGATCATGTGAAATACTCAATAAATCTTCAAAATCATTATATATATATTCAAAATCAATATTATATATATATATATTCAAAATCAATATAATATATATATATATATATATATATATAATGCCAGTCCCTGAGAATTTCGTTCAGACCTATGTGTGTGGTATCTATGGGGTAGATTTGTAGTCAAGATTCCCTTCGCAGCAATGGTGAATACTGAGAGTAAGCCTCCAAAATAATTTGCATTAGAGTTTCTTTATGGAGCTCAGTGACACCACCGACTTTTCCATTCATTAATTCTTCACCTTCTCCAGTTGTCTCATGTGATCCAGCATCGGTGTCCATAAAAAGTTTTGAGGCTTTAACAAAAATATGAGAAAAATAAAGGCACATCTATTCAGAAAAATCAAGAATCTATAAAAAGAGACGTGAGATCATTGCTATTTAATTGTAGAATTAAGCAACTTCCATTTTTCTAATTTAAAATGGCCTAAAGGGCCTGCCAGAGCACCTTGAGGATATCAACTGCAGGTGTCTTTGCAACTGAGTCAAATCAATTTTGAAGGAATATTTTTGTGGGATGGACCTTTGATCCTTCCATTGTAAGATTTTTAAAATGTTAATAAAACAGGTAGATTAAACAAATACATGTAAACTAATGTCATTGCTATGGTTTGGATGTGTCCCCCGAAGTTTATGTGTTGGAAACTTAATGTCCAATGCAACAGTGTTGACAGATAGGTGGGAACTTTAGCAGGTGATTAGGTCATCAGGGCTCTGCTGCCATTAATGGATCAATGCCATTATCACGAGAGCAGGTTCATTATCAAGACAATGGGTCTGTTGTAAAAGCAAGTTTGACTCTTCCTCTCTTATGCTTTCTTCCTTTTCTACCTCCTACCATGAATTGACACAGAAAGAAAGCCCTGACTAGTTGTGACCCCTTGACCTGGACTTTGCAGCATCCAGAACTGTAAGAAAGAAATCTCTTTTCTTTATAAATTACCCCATCTCAGGTATTCTGTTATAGCAACACAAAATAAACTAAAATAGCGGTAAACAGAATTTCAGTTCAACTCTTGAATGTTATCTCTTTGATATAATAGAATATCTATGTCCCACAAAAGCAGTTTACTTTGAAAGCCATCATTTTCTAGAGAAGAAGTTCCAGATTCAGTACATAAAATTCTCAGCCTACCTCCTAAAAAGTGGTGATTTATTTCTCTGTTTCTTTACTAAAATGTTGTGGTTGTATCCATGTGACACTAAAAGAACTGACCAATTATATGACAAAATCAGACTAGTGCTTTAGGCTTTATATGTTTATGTAAGCTGTCATCACACACAAACTGATATGTTCTTTTTCAGTGTTAGAATTCAATCAAACTATAATTCATTTTGTGACTAAATGAAGTCAATCAAGCAGCCACTGAATAATTAGACTAATAGACTGTTTTTGGAAAAACTCTTGGTTTTATCAAGTTTTGTCATGTTTTTCTAAAGCAACTTGTTTATGTCCAGTTGGTGACCATGTTTTCCTTTTAGAGTAGGATTCATCAAAAAAAAAAAAAAAAAAAAAAAAAAAACGAACAAAAATGAAAATGGCAAACAACAGACTGTGAAAGATAGTTTCAGCGAATACTATGGATAAAAGGTTAATTTATTTGTCTTATGGCGTCAATACGATTTAATTTTTTTTTAACTCACGAGGGTTTTCAGCAACTAAATGTGCAAAAGCCCCATAAATAGACAGTTAATAAGCAAGGAAATACATCTAGCAAACACGTACAGAAAAAATATTCAGCCTCACTAATAATCAAGGAAATGCAAACTAAAAGAAGGCACCATTAATTTACTTATTTTAAATAGACATTAAAAATAATACTCAAAGCTGGCAAGGGTACAATGAAAGAAGAGTGTTCCCACACATTGCTAATGGCAGTGTAAATCATTACAATCCCCTGAAGCCACAAAAATGTTCAAACCTTTTGGCTCATTAATTCAACTTCTTGGAATTTACCCTAAAGAAATAATTTTAAAAATTGAAGATGTTCATGGTATCTTTATATGGCTTCAGTTATAGTGCTTGCAAATGGTGTGGGAGGAGTGTAAATATCCAACAATTGAGGAATGTATATGTAAATTATGGTGCATTGACTCTACACAGCCATTAAAAATGATTGTTATAGATATTGTGTAGAAACATGCAGAAAATCATCTAGAGTGAAGGAAGCAACATGAAAAAATTTGTGTGCGTATTATGACTGGAGGGAAATGGACCAGAATGACAGCAGTCACTCTTACAGGCTGGTAGGATTATGGGGGAGATTAGGTGATTATGTACTTTTATAGCTTCCAGGTTCTCACACCCACAGCAGTTCAATTCTTAAGTGCTTCCTTAGAAAAGCAGAGAACATGGTGGCTCATGCCTGTAATCCCAGGCTGAGGTGGGCAGATCACCTGAGGTCAAAAGTTTAAGACCAGCCTGATCAACATGGAGAAACACTGTCTCTACTGAAAAATACAAAATTAGCCGGGTGTGGTGGCACATGCCTGCAGTCCCAGCTACTCGGGAGGCTGAGGCAGGAGAATCACTTGAACCCGGGAGGCAGAGGTTGCAGTGAGCTGAGATTGCGCCACTGCACTCCAGCCTGGGCAACAAGAGCAAAACTCCATCTCAAAAAAAAAGAAAGGAAAAAGAAAAAAAGAAAAGCAAAGACAGGTAAGAGAAGAATCAGTCAGAATTTCACCTTTCTTTTAAGAGCTCCCTAAATCTAGTGTTTTCTGAATCAGTCAATCTGCATTAATGTAATATGTCCTTACTGAGGAAAAATTATTGTAATAATTCCAAAGAGTACTAGCCTCCTTTGCTAGCTATTCCTCAGGCACTGTGTGGCCTCATTTCCTCTATCTGTTGTGCTGTGAGGGCCTGTTATCCCTAGGCAATGCTCTATGTATCCTTTAATTTAGTTTTCTGAGGTGGAGCGGGACTATTTTGTGGAAGTTCCAAACTAAAAGCAGCTGCTATGACTAATGAAGAACAGGTTCCCATTTTGAGAGGGCAGTGTATGTGATTAAGAATGAAAAATGGAAAGAAAATAAAAGGATAGTGGAAGAAAGGTTATCCGCAGTGCATAGATATATACTCATACCCAGGGATTCAAAACAAAATTTTAGTTCAGCTACCCTATAGTAGATTGGAGTGTGTATGAGAGGGCTAAGAAGAGAAAGAGGAGGAGAAAGGAAGGAAGGGAAGAGGAGGAGGAATGATAAATAATGTAAACATGGCCTTTATACTCATCATCTTATTTTTTGCAAATCAATCTAAACTTCCCTTCAATTTCATATACAATTGTAGAATTTTAGAGTTGAAAGAGTTCTTTGAGATAATCCAGTCTCCTTATTTTACATTTACAGAAAGAATACTCTGTGGGGGAGGGGGTGATTTTCCTAAGGTCATTCTGCCACACTTTCTGAAAAGGAATGTAGACGAGTGGTTAAGAGTGGGGCCATTGGAGGCAGACTGTAAGAACTGAAATCTCAGTCCTGCCATTTACTACATGTATGATCTTGGCAAGTAACTTAACTTCTCTGTTCCTTGGTTTTCTTTATCTGCAAAATGGGGATTAAAAACAGTACCTACCTCACAGGGTGCTATAAGAATTAAGTGAGTTAATGTATGAAAAGCACTAATATAGCACCTGGTACCTGATAACTGCTTTATGAGTTAGCTGCTGCTGCTGCTGTTACTTTTATTGTGGTAATTCTGTCACTTGAAGGTCAATGATTTCCATGTACTAAGTTGTCTCTCCCTAGCCTTACAGTGACTAAATAAATAAATATAAGTCTCCACCATGGCGCTCTTCTAAAGTCACTTAGAGTTTGTCTTGTTAGCAAGTATAGAATTTAAAGCATAAGAGCAAGCCACAGGTGGTGACATTTGAGTTCATGCTTTGTGGACTGTCTGAAGGCATCTTCTGCAGTAGGAAAGAAAATTGACTTCTTTATTTTGCACTCTGTTCCATAGCAGCATGTGTTTTCCTTACGCATTTGCTTTGTCTTAGAGTTTATCATTATCAAAATAATAGAGAAATGATATTGTTTGGATGTGAATAGCATTATACGTATATTTGGTTTTTCTGTGAGTTGACAGTATCATCATCATGTCTAAATAACATTTGCTTGACTGTGGACCTTCAGGATGCCATGGTGGGCACTGAATGAAAAAGTCAATTAAGCAAATATGCACCTATCCTTTACCATAGAGTATTTGGAACAACATTCTTTCAGGATTATTACACTTTCAACCATTGTTGGATTTAAAATATTAATCTTTTTCTTAATGTTTTCTACCTTTTTATTTTGGAAAAAATGAGCTATTTATTAGTGAATTCAAGCTCTGTTTCTCAAGCCTTTGATAAATACCACAATTACTATTTCACAGCTCTAGGCACACAGAATTGTGTATACCTCCATATCACATGCTTCGAGCGACCTGGAAAGATTTCCTTGCCACTTGGATCCACTGATACAAATTTTAAGACAAAAAGTTATCATTCAGGGTCAAGGAGCAGGAAAGGATTATTTTCTCTTGGTTTATACCACTTTTGTGGTTTAAAGGAAGATTGCTTCCAAGGACAATCAATATCCTTGAATAGATATGACATTTCTACCTGATTCGTGACTATGAATAGCTACGATTAGAAATTTGAAAATGTTTCATAATGGCTATAGAAAAGTCTCTCTCTCTCTCTCTCTCTCTTTCTCTCTCTCTTTCTCTCTCCTCCACCTTGCCCCCGTTACAAATAAATGTAATGGAGGGAAAAGAGAATGTCTAGGTTTCCATACATAAAAATAAGGGTGATTTTAACATGATAAATCATATTTGCCAAAACACAATGTTCAGCATTCAAAGTGAGACATTTTTCATTTTTAAATTTAAATTGTTAATGTTTGAGTGGCATTCAGATTAGTGTACATTCATAATCAACTGAAGCTTAAGAGGGAGTGTTATTCTGGCCATACTCCGAGTGTGTTCATTCTGATCAGAACAAACCAAAGTCTTGATTGAAAGAGCAAGTAAAGAGATGGAAAGTGTACTTTAGAAGATAAAATAAAATCCATTAATCTTTATAACAGAAAGTATTTTATTAAGTTCTTTTTAGTTATAAAGTCTTTGATTGCTATTTTTTCATTGTCAATGGCCTTATGTGGAAAATAGTTCTCCACACTGACTTGTTAAACTCATTATTCAGTGAACAAAGAACTGTACATGTTGGTTGAAATGAAGTTAGATGAATTATTTTTACCTTTTAATTTTATTTTGGTATTTTCATTAATAGATTTTTTGGGGGGTGTTGTTTTACATTAAAAGGAAAACTGAGCAAGGTTTTCAAAGTTCCCGTATATACATTTTCTTCCACTCGGCAACCATTTTTATTTACCTAAACTCTACTTTGAATATTTAATATTCTTACACAGCTTAGAAATTTGAGACTATCTTTGTATATTTTTAATAATGCAAGTACCCTTGTCAAATTTATTTTCCCCTGTTGTTTCCAGTATCTTGTCTACGAATACGTTTCTTTTATAGTTCAGCTCTCACAGCCACTGAAGAACTTTACATTGATCATCCTGATGATGACCCTAGTGGCAGTATGGAGGTTGGATTGGAGCAAGAAGGGTATAGGGGAAGGAAACTCTACAGTTCAGGCAGAACTGATGAGGGACTGAGCAAAAGCGGTGGCAACTGGGATGGAGAGGATGAGAGAGCTGAAGATTGCAATGCAACCTAGCAATGAGTTAGATGCTTGTGTGGATGGAGGAGCAGTAAGTGCTATGTTTCTGACTTGTACTACTAATGTAGCCATTAACAGAGATGGAGAAGTTTGAGAAGATGAACGAATTTTGGGAGGGAGGAAATACTGACTTGCCATACCTAAGGGACCTTTAAGTAAAGATACCCACTTTATATTTGAAATAGGTGCACATAGCTTAAGAAAGCTCTCCGGGCTAGATTAAAGCTGTGTGAATCATCAGTGTTCCATGAAAAGAAGAGACATGGCTGGATATGGGATGGACCGGGGAAGCTGTGGCATTTGTAGAAAGGAAAGTCCTGTTTTGACGTTAGGTGAATTTTATAGATGCCTCCTTTTCTGGGTGAAAGCCTAATCCTTAGCTGCAAAACTACATCTCTGGAAGCCTGCTATTGATACAGTTCTCATTTTGCACTGTTTGTAGCAAAGTCAGACAACTGTCCACCTTTCTTCTTAGGTTTCCAAAGCATCTTCTGAAGATCATGTAATGGAAACCTAAGAAGAAAGAGATTAAAACTGGCCTTATAGATACTCAGTGGAATTTCAGTGGTTGTGCTGACAGCTAGCTGAATCAAGTGCCATCCTTTTCCAATATCTTCATCTTTAGTGCTCAAACATTACTGTATTTGTCTTTTTTGTGTGCAAGAGCCACTTTATTCTGCTTTGTAGTAGAGTTGTTTACTTATTGCATATATTAAGCTGTGAGTTCCTCAGGGGCAGAGCCTATGGCTTATACATTTCCACATTCTCTCCAGCCCCTCTTGAGAGTTTTCAACAATTGTTTATTGATTCAACATGTACTGACCAGGTATCTACTATATGCAAGGCACTGTGTTTATTCTGAATGACATAACAATGAATAGAAGAGATAAAATGCCTCCCTTCATGAAGTTTATGTTTTAGTGGGCAGGGACAGATGGCAGATGATAAATAAATAATTAAAATATATAGTGTGTAATTTGATAATAAGTTCTTTGAAAGACAAGAAGAAAGATGAGACATACCACTTTGTGATATTTTTTGATGGGAGGTTGCAAAGGCTGTGAGGCACACATATGCTTCCTTTTTCACAAACAGCAAGAGGGTTAGTGAGCTAGGGTACATGAGCTAAGAAGAAAATGTCCAAAGATGAGTTTCGGGTGGTTAGAATAGAAGAAGGTACACCTTGGATGTACTTTGTAGGCCATTATAAAGTTTTTGGCTTTTACTTTGAGGAAAATTATACCATTGCTGCTTCTCAGCAAAGGAGAGACGTGATATGACTTAAATTTTAAAAGTTTTATTCTGTCTGCAGTGTGGGGGCCAGTGGTGTAAGAAAGAGACCAATTAGGAAACAATTGCAATAATCCAGAAGGCATATGATAGCTTGAACTGATGTGGTAGTGGGAAATTGAAGAGATCTGGTTGTATTCTGGATACATTTCAAAGGTAGGACCAACAGGATTTACTGATGGATTACATGTGGGATGTGAAAGACAGGAGTCAAGAATGACTTCAAATTCTTTGGCCTGAGCAAACAGAAGAGCCTTGTGGCCACTGTTAATACCAATATAAAGAATGCTATGAAAGGATTAGGTTTGGGAAAGGGTAGGAATTAGAAGCTCACTTTGAACATACTGTTTGACCTATCTTTTAGATAACCAAGTACAGATATTGAGTAGGCAGTTGGATAGTCAAAGTTGTGGCTCAGGGGAAAGACCCATGCTGAAGCTATAAACTGAGAAGTTACGGGTATGTAGACAGTATATGAAGCCAATATACTGGCATGAGATTAGACTGTTGTTGAATCATTTGTGTGTGTGTGTGTGTGTGTGTGTGTGTGTGTGTGTGTGTGTGTGTCTGCTGCTTTCTCTTGAAGCATGCTCATCTCTTATATTAGTTCAAACCAAGCTATGTGTCTCTAAAGACAGTTTGTAGGTTCAGGAATTAGTTTCTACTGTGTGTGTACCTAGAGTAATGCTTAGTGGTTTGGGGGATATAAAGAGATGTAAGATTCATATCCTGCCTTCAAGACCTTAACATTTGATTAGGGAAAGAAGACCTTGACTTGTGAAACTTTGTTCATACTACAAAACAATATGAACCATTTAAAACACATCAGTCAAATGTATAAGCCTTTTTAAAAATCAGCCTACATCATGCTTTGAAAAGCTATAAGCCATTTTAAATGATTTCTCTGTTCTATGTGCTTGCCATAAGTGCAACAGGAATTCCAAAATATGAAATAGTGTACATAATAAAAGAGCCACCATTTAGATGTCTATAGATTTCTTTTGAAAATATACACGGTGAAAAGCTGGCGAAAAATAAAGGAGTCAATTTCACTGCAAAATAAAACCATAAAGTTAATTGGTTTCAAACTAGATTTTTAAACATTGTATGAAAAGACCAAGTTGCAAAGCTGCAGCGGTGGACTGAAATGGTGATGATAAAATCACGTAAAGAATGAAAATAAGAACACTTTTACAGGGCTTTTAACTTTACAGAGGACTTTGACAGCTCAGATGGCGCTTGGCCTTCTCAAAACTCTCTGTGCTAAGTAGAGCAGTTAATGCCTCTACTGGCCCTAAGACCTTTAGTGGCTCCTAGCTCAGCATTCTGTGGGGAAAGGGGGTTCTTTCAGTGATTTATCATGAAGTTTAAAATTGCTATTTCTAAAACCGATTTAGATCCTGCTGTTCCTATACCAGTATACTCACCAGAAGTGTTGTTTACGTCCTCTCAGTACTATGAAGAACAAAAATTTACCACCACCTAACTCATTAAAAATGCTCTGCAGGCCTGAGGCTCAAAAGCCACGATATGAGCACAAAGAGCTCAGTCCCCCTCAAGGACACTTTATTTCCTGAGCTCTCTCACTCAGAATCCTTCCCTTCCTCAGAGCCCCTGTCTTAAATGTAATATTAAACCAGAGGCAAGAATGTATTCTTTCTGAATGTAGTTCTCTTACCAGTTTTCATTTCAAATGTGGGATGTGCTGGGTTAATCTTTGTACTCCTCACCACTTTCAAATCCGATAATGTTTTTTAATCTAACCACTGATTTTAACATTAAAAACACACACACGCCGTAGAATAATGCTGTCCTTTATTTGCATTCCAATACAAATATTTTTGAAGGCTGACTCTCTTTTACCTTGAGTATTTTCTGATGCTGCAACCTCCAGCTTAATCCTTAATGCCTGACAATGTATGCATGTAACACAGAGTGTTATTATTGCCTCCAGCTAGCTCATGTCATCTAGTTTGTCTTTTACTTCACTCCTTTGATAGTATTACAAGACCAATTGTGAATCTGCCAGATGCATTTCCTCACAAAAGGACAAATCTAAGACGGCTTGTGTTTTTCCCTTTCTCTTCCAGAACTGCTTGCATTAAAGGACTTCCTCATCCTTTTTTCATGACACTGATCTTGCTTAATCAGAGATGGAGCAAACTGACTGCAAACCCTACCAGCCTCTATCAAAAGTAAAGCATGAAATGGATCTAGCTTACACCAGTTCTTCCGATGAGAGTGAAGATGGAAGAAAACCAAGACAGTCATACAACTCCAGGGAAACTCTGCAGGAATATAACCAAGATCTGAGGATGAATTACAACAGCCAGAGTAGAAAGAGGAAAGAAGCAGAAAAATCTAGTCAAGGTATGTTTTTAGTAGATCTTTATAAGGAATATTATTTCTCATTAGAGAATGCTTGTGTGCATAAATTTTGTTTCAAAAATAAATTTGCTGATGTTAACTGGTTAATAATTCGCACTGCTTACATATGCTTGGAGAATCTATTTCATATGCCAGCCCAGCTGAGGTTGTAGGTTACATGTGCTTTTTACGGATTATGCATGAATTTGGATGCTGCAGTCCTCTTATCAGAGCATTCAAAATTTGTCTAATCCTACAAATAGTCATTTACAGACTGAAGGATAAATAATCTATAGTAAGATGAAAAGTAAACAGCTAAGTGCTTTTCAAGCCATTGCTTATATGGAACAAAAGTCTCAAATAAATATTTGGCTGCTGACAAAGCTAGCAGGTTAGTGGAGACCACCAAACAGAGTTCCAGATAGTCTATCACCAGAATGTAGAAACATTGTTCAGCCCAGTCTGAAAGGAAAGTAAGAATATTTTAGAACCCTTCCTACCATAGCCGTATTTTGGAGCATATTTTTTGGGCAGCCTTAGTTTCTCAATTATGGATTGACAAGACGGTTTCTAACCAAAAAAAAAAAAAAGCTAGTAGAAATATGATTTTCTGTTTCAATTGATAGGTAAGCTGTATTAGACACCATTTTAATGATGTAGAAGATATTGACATTGGCACAAGTTTTTTTATGAATAAGTTAATGCTGAGATAAAAATAATGGACTTAATTATCTCGATTCTCCAAGTGTGGACTTGACTAGTAGCAACAGCAAAACCTGAGAACTTTTTTTTAGAATGTAAATTCTCAAGCCCCACTGTAGACATATTGAGTCAGAAACCCTGGGGGTGGGACCTATTTGTGGGTTAAAAAACCCCAGGGAATTCTGATTCCTGCTCAAGATTGAAAATGATTGCTCCAACCCTCCAAAATCTTTTTTACTCAGATGGCTTCAATGATCACATCTATTTGAGTGACTTTCAAATATTTATCTTCAGAACTAGCCTCCTTTCTAAACTCTAGTCCTAAATTTTCAGTTAAGCTCCCCAGCATTTCCAAATGAATAATACACTAGCACTTCTAAACCAATCTATCTAAAGTGGAAGCAATCATTTTAACACTCCTAATCCCACTCATCTTCCTTGTATCACCTATATCTGTTAATGATGCTCCCATTCTCCCAACCACACATACTTTCTGTATCTAATCACTTTCCTCCAGCCGAGCTAATGTCTACATCTCTCAAATCAATTTCTCCTCTCCATTCTCATGATCATTACTCTCATTACATCTTACCTAGATTGTTTTTTGTTTCTTAACTGGTCTACCTGGATCTGACTCCATCCCTTTTCAATCTTTTTGCTGTGTTGTTAAATCTTTCTTGGAATACAATTCTCTGCTATCTCCCTTTATTCATACCCAACCATCCTTCAAGGCATAGCTTACAAGCATCCTTTTCCACTGAATCCTTGCCGTATCATCACCCCCAACATCATCACTATTTCACTGTGTAGGTGATCTTCCTCCATGAACTTTAAGAATACATTCTTTTTACACCACCCCCCTTTTTTGTTGAGACAGAGTCTCACTCTGTCACCCAGGCTGGAGTGCAGTGGCACAATATTGGCTTACTGCAACCTCTGCCTCCTGGGTTCAAGTGATTCTCGTGCCTCGGCCTCCTGAGTAGCTGGGATTACAGATGCATGCCGCCGTGCCTGGCTAATTTTTTTTGTATTTTTAATAGAGATAGGGTTTTGCCATATTGGCCAGGCTGGTCTCTAACTCCTGGCCTCATGTGATCCACCTGCCTCAGTCTCCCTAAGTGCTGGAATTACAGGCATGAGCCACCACGCTCAGCCTCTTTTTAACTCTTCTTATGATTGTATATATTTTCCTAGATTGCGTAATCAATGAAGATGGGGATCATGGTTTCTTGGTAGATCTCTATTTTCTATAAAATTTTTCATATAATATATGCTTTATAATTGTTTCATTTAAGGAATTAGTTGCTATCAACTGAAACATAAGTGCTTATCATGCATTGAAAACTACTCTTTAAATATTGCCATATCAAATGAAATGATTACAGATGAAAACTACAGTACACTAATTAGTACTTGAATCTTACATTTTAAAAACATTAAATTGAGCCAAAATTCATGCTAACACTTAAATAATTATTACATATTTGTGATGTTAACTATATTACTCATTTTTATCCCTTAACATAATTGGTAAAATTTTATGTCTTTCTTTTCAGGGAATTCATTTTAATCTTTCCAATTTTTTTCAGTTAATATCATGTAAATTTGTTCTGAAATAATTTTCTTCTTCCGCCTGACAATTGGGAACTGATTTCCTATGGAAATGTTTTTGGCTTTAGGAAATACCTAGTTCTCATTAAAATATTTATCTGTAAGTTTATCTTTATAGAAGATGAATTTACAATTGTGATTTATGGGTTGTGATTTTAGGATGTAGAACGGTTGAGTGAGTAGAAATAAGAATGCATTCAGTGACAGTTCTAAAAACATAAGCAATTTTATGCTGAGTCAATATAAAGAGCTGGCCAGCCTCAGATTTTGTCTCTGTGCAGTTTCATCAAAAGGAATTTGGGGTAAGGGGAGTTTGTCTCCATGATGTCATTCTAACTTCCTTTCAATGGATGATTTTTATTCAGTAAGCTTTTATTTAGTCATTAATAATTGTCAGACCTTGAAGCCAATGCTAAGGATGGAGATGACTGCTTCCAGGAAACTTACAGTGCAGTGGAGAAAATAGACACTCAAAATATGTTATTGCAATTAAATGTATGAAGTGCTTTTACAGATAAAAAAGCTGTTGTGGAAGTACACAGAATGAATCAATTAACTTATTTAGAGGAATTAGGGTACATAGAAAGGTGATATTTGACCTAAGTTAAAATTTGAATAAAAGTTTACCAAAAAGACATTCCTAGAGAGCAGATAAGCAAGTGCAAAGTATAAAACTCTGAAGAAGACGGGAGCAAGGTATGTTGGGGCCAGATGGTAAAGTCTTGCATGCCCAATGTAGGAAATTTAAAAAAATTTCCTTTAAGCGTTGAAAAAGAAAGCTTTTAATTGGTGGAGAATTTCATGATGAATTACAATATTTAGGATAAGACGTGTATACCAGAGAATTGTAAAAGTGTAGGCAGCAGTGTAGAAGATTGATTGCAGTTGGGAATAACTGAATGCAGGGAGAAAACTCTGTGAGGCCACTGAATTAGGCCAGAGCTAAGTGATGTTAGAGGTCTTAATAATGTCTGTGGAGATGAAAAGACACATTCAAGAGATGTGTGTTCAAATTGATAGAACTTTATAATTGATTACTGATTGAAGTTGAAAGAAATAACTGAGTCAAGGATGACTCTAAAGTTTTAAGTTTGGGAAACAGAGAGGATAGTGATTAATTTACCAATAGAAGGAACACAGTAGGAGGAGCAGGTTTGGAAGGGAAGAAGATGAGTTTCTTTTTAGACATGTTAAGTTTAAAATACTGGTATGACATTCAGGTGGCTTTTCCCATCAGTGATTGGAAATGTGTGTCTAGGATTCAGAACAGATCTGGGCTGTCGTTATAAGTACACTTGAGCTCATCAGTGTCTCAGAGTAGAGATGCCTGGGGATGGATGAGATTACCCAGGGAGAGTGTGTAGAGGGTTGAGACTAGAAAAAGGCCAAGGACAAAAACCTGAATCTATCATCCATGAACTGACATAAACACATTTTGAACCAATTTATATTTTTAGCCAGCACCATCCTTCAGTACACTGACTTATATAAAATAAAGTATACAGATCCGGGATCTAAAAGTCTGAAACAGGATCTCATCTGCCACTGACTGCCGATCTGTAGAGACACCTACGAGGGAAAATACGTAGCTCTTTGAAGGAGAAATGATTTGTCCTATGTTAGGCAAAATGGTGGGCCCAATTATCATCTTTTTTGTAAGATCTGGAATACTCTTTGCTGTCTTAGTCCATGTATTACTATCTATGAGTCAGAGAAAATGTCTTTAATTTTTGCAGATGTATGTTAGTGGTTGCATCTTGCACCAATCAGGGTAAAGCTGAGCCTAACCCATTATTTTAAAGGAATAAGATCTCAAAAAATTGTTGAATTTTAGATCAGGAAGGATGAATGCAAACAAAATGTTGATTAGGCACCTGCTATGGTGCTAGATATGGTGCTAGATCAGCCTTCCAACATGGTGAAACCCTGTCTCTATTAAAAATACAAAAATTAGCTAGGTGTGGTGGCACATGCCTGTAATCCTAGCTACTCAGGAGGCTAAATAAATGTACCCTAATGACTATGATTTTCTCTCTTTTTGCCCCGGTTTGATGAGCCACTTCGTCCCACAGCAGAAAATGCTTAAGCAGCACTGCCACCTGTGTATTCAAGGAGTAGACAGAAGCCAAAATTTGAAAAGCGCATTTCTCTGTTTTTAGATCAAGTGTTTAGCAACAGTTTAAATGATTGTTTGCTTATATGTAGACAGTTTAGATATCAGTTTCTACAAAAACCATGAAGGACTCTTAATCTCAGGATCTGTATTTACATGGCAAAGATCACAGATTGCAGGTATAATATTAATATAGCAAGACCTATAAAATGAAAATTTCAGCAGTATTTGATCACATTTAATGAATTTTCTGCTGTGAGAATGTTATGCTTCAAGTTGTCACAAGTTTCTAGCATAAAATCTATAATGATTGCTCTGAAAGAACTTAGACTACAAGAGAAATTAGCCAGGTTATTTAAAAATAACTCCAGTTGGCTTACTAGTGTTACTAGTTACTAACACTAGTGACATGAAAATGTATTCAATAAGCATTTATTTACACAGCATCTAAAACTGGAATGGAATGTCCATGACACTTGTGCCGCTGCTTCCTCTACTTCTCCCATGGAAGACATCCCTAATTAATCGTGATGCTCTTTCCATTGTTGAGACCAACTTCAGCCTCACATCCCTTTCAACACAGCATTTCACCCAAGCATTGTCAATCAATTAGAGTTGACAAAGGACAAAACCTATTTCTAAACTGTGGTCTGCTTATCTGTGCAAAGTTCTGTGTTAAACTCTGAAGATTATAGGTGAATAAGAAGTAGTCGTTGCTCTCAAGAAATTCATAGTACCATTGGGAAGGTACATGTCAATCGGCAATGTGATGCAGTATGATCGGTGTGATAATAGTGGTGTACATAAAGTACCATGGGGGTCTAGAAGAACCCTGTAGTGTATTCTGCCAAGGGCATGGTGACATTGATTATGAGAGAAATATCTAGCATTTATTCAGCACCAGATTGTAAGTAAGGCACTTTAAGTAGATTATGTTATTTAATCTTCCCAGCAATGCTGTGAAGTTGGGATCCTTAATATACCCATTTTACAATAAATAAAATAAGCACAGAGGTGCTAAGTAACTTGCCCAATATTACAGAGGTAGTAAGTGATAGAACTAGGATTGGAACCCAGGCAGTCTGAAATTAGAGCTCACTGTCCTAAATACTATGGACAGATAGCTCTAAATTTAGATTTCTAATTTAAAGAAATGGTGTCACAGTGTGTGTGTGTGTGTGTGTGTGTGTGTGTGTGTGTGTGTGTTGTATGTGGTTATGCTTGTATTTCGAGACATATAATATTGCTAAAATGTTCGTATTACCCAAAGTGATCGATTGATTCAATGTAATACCTATCAAAATCCCAATGTCATTTTTCACAGAAATAGAAATAGGTGGTTCTATTCTATGAAACTATGAGAGTAGAAGATATTACCAGTGAAAACACACACGATCAGAAATAAAGAGAGTCAATTATGATACCATGAGAAACATTGAATTTAAAATAGTGGGCAGAAGCAACGAAGTGGTCTTGATATCATAGAAGAACCAAAAGGAATGGATTATCACGTAAGCCAAAGGAGGAGACTTTTCAGCAGGAAAATGTGACTAATACTGTCAAATAAAGACAGTAAAACAGGAAGTTTAGAAGGTCATTGCTGACTTTAGACTAGAGATTGTCCACTTTGACTGGACATTAAAATCACCTGGGGAGTTTGACAAATCTCAGTTCCAAAACTGTTCCCCAGACCAATTAAATCACAATTTCCAGTGGGTGGGACTCAAGCATTGGAAAAAAAAGTCTCCTTGGGGGATGCCAGTGTGCATCCAAGATAGGGATCCACTGCCTCAGCATAAGCAGTTTCATTAATATTAGAGAAAGATGCCAACTCACAAGGATTTGAAGAGTGAGTGCAAGTGAATGTAGATGTATTTATTGTCATAAGGCTCAATTGGAGAATGTTTCTGGATCTCAGAAGGAAAGGCTTTGAAAGGGGAATGATCACTGCATGCTCTAAGACAGGACATAAATTACAATGTAGTGGTAAGAAGTTAAAGTAGTTTATGCCTTGATGGTCTCATCCAAGAAAAATAAGAGACAAGGTTAAAAGTGTGAATCAAGTCAAAGGCTTCAGATGAGTAACGAGAGTTTTTGACTCGGCCAAAACAGAATTGCACATGCCTATCTAGAGCTCAGGTGAGAAGGAACTGAAGATAGAGATGTGGGAACATTAATGACAATAAATATTGTTGACCACTGTGTGCCAGGTACTCTGCTAACTGAACTTGCATATATTTTTTATTTAGTCCTTATTGCAACTCTATGATGTAAAGATAATTATCATGGTGGTGAGAGGCAACCAAACAGTAAACTCTGCCCTTAAATTTCACCTTACCTTGCCATTATGTCATGTTGATTTACTGCTATCACCATCAACTAGGAAGTTTTCCACTTAGTGCCAAATCCACAGATGGTCTGGGTTTTGTTTCTAACAGGAGAGATAATATTTCCTTATATAAACATTTATACAACACATACCTTCATATAAATGATTTTACAAGTTATGCTGATGAGTACAAATGTATATATATTGCACAGGTAAGTTTGGAACCCAGTATTGGAGAAGAAAAATGATCCAGAGAAGTGGAGAAATGGAGGAGGGAGGTTTACAGTGATGCAGTGTAGATGTGGCACCTTCAGGCATCTTTTTGAAGATCATCATTTCTGTAAAACTCCCTCTTTCCCCTTCATCAGTTAGCTAAGACTATAGGTAACCACAGTCAGTGATCAGTCCATCACTTCCTGGATACAATTTATTACCTCATGGAAGGGTCACCTAGTAGGGCTAAATTTGATTTAAATAGTTTACTATATATATTCTTGAATTAACTTTATGAATCAATATACAATTACAGCTAACTACATACATATTACACAGATGTAATTTTATCTTTGACCATCACGTCTCTTGGTGGACATTCTTTAGCTAGGTCAGTTTCTCAATTCTTTTGTCTTGCTGCTTCTAAGGCTACATGACCTTTTGATCTCAGTCTGAAAATAGCTTTTGCCTCTGCACATTCATTCCATTTCTATGGTCTATCTCTGAGCCCACTTTTCTCAATGTTATGTTCAACCCTTTAATGCTTCTTCCTAAATCTAGATTAAAAACTGTACCATAGTAAGATAATTGATTCCAGTGTTTTCTTCTTAAATAACTCTTTACTAAATGGAATTGTGTATTTCTTCTGAGGATCCACATAATATCAGAAAGAAAAGACTAACTCCCTGGCTAAGTGTCACATAGATGACTATCCCCTGGGAAAAAAAGCAACTGCTTGTTTTGGGTACATAGTTTTGTTCCTCCTTTTAAATTGCTTCAGCTACAGGGCAGGATCAATGGGGATACGTATTCATGGGACTGTGAAGACTGGGACAAAACTTTTGTCTTTTTTTTTCCTTTTAACACTTTAGGACCCATTTATTATATAATTAACACAAAGAGGCAGAGACAAGCGTCAGTAAAATAATCTGAATGAGAAACACAATAGATAACGTGGCTGAAGTAGAAGGACTGTCCGAGAATGATGAAAAAGGAAAGTTAGTGAAATATAGAAGGAATCAGTTGCTAAACCTAAAGGGTGAAGTGAAAAAGCATGGATTTGATTCAATAGATGACAGGGAACCTCGGAGGGTTTCAGTTTATAGGATTGATTGTAACTGTATCCAAATTACATGCTGCTTCTCTTTTTATTACCAGGATTTGAGGAAAATTCCGAAATGGCATTTTGAAATGTAGCAATATTTCATATTAACAGTCAAAAGCAGTTTTAAATATCTGCAAAGGCATAATAACCATGAGGTGTGCCCACATGTCCAGTCGGGAAATCGTCCTCTCAGAAAACTGGTATTCTGCTTTTTTGGTCATCTGTGATGCAGACCTGGCTCCATCTACAAATAAGTTCTATTTATTTTCAGCACTTTCATTCTCATTATAATTCTGAAAGGGTCTAGAGGTGACTGAAGATAAACCTTGAATCCCTTGGAACCTTGACAATATTCTCATTTGAAGCCTTTATACCAAAAGATGAGAATTCCGTCCCGCCAGTATAAACTGAACCATATGCAGTGCTATTTTGGTGCCAATCATTCTTTTGACACATGAAGTATTTAATTTTATTACTCTAGAATCTAACTGAAGAAATGACCCTTTGTGTCTTTTATGTCATGGAAGAAAGCAGTTAGAAATAAGCTCAAAGGCAAAAAAAATTAATAAGGACACGCCCAAACCTTTCATGAAATTTCAAGCTTTGAGTTTAGATTTATTTCTCAAACTTCAACTGAGATATTTATAAGGCTTCACCACTAAAGTTCAATTATGTCTTCTCATTAATGGTTCAAGTCCAAAGCTTCAAGAACACTTAAAAAATTATCACATTAACATACAACCAGGCTGAATGCTAATGTGTCTCAAGTTAATCAATAAATATGGTCAAAAATTACCTTCACTAACTGGAAAAAAGTAATCTGTGGTTTTGATAAATGAGATCATCACAAGAAATGGAGAATTATGTTGTATGTTTTATTTGTATACATATACATATTTGTGTCATATATTTAGTAATCAGATTCACACACACATACACCATACATAAGGAACAATGAAGTGGATCAATTTGTAAAGGAATTCTTCTCTAATTTTTTTCTACTGATTTCATTTTCTTAAGCAAGATGTACTAGTTTATAATAATGGAGAGGCAAAATAGAAGAGATGTTATATGGAGTAGCAACTATCATTCATACATGGACATTTATGCTCCTTTTTCTCCTGCAGCTTACCATCCCACATACTCTAAGCCCCAGGTATGCTTGTCAAGTGTTAGTGGTTGGCAAGCTATATGTTTCTGAATGGTTTCCTTCAGACTACCTCTTGGATAGAAGAGAGTCAAGCTGATTTCTGAAGCATTCTAACCATAACACACAGCCAAGACGTTTAGTCAGTGTGTTCTTTCCAAGCTGCATTATGATTGGCAGTACCAAAGCATTTGGTCAATGGACCAGGGAACATACCTGATCAATTTAACTTTAAAGTACAAGTGGGCTGGCTGTACCGTCGTTCTGCAACCATGTTTTTAGAATTTACTTTAGAGCTTGTAACAGTATTTGGCACATAATAGATGCTCAATGGATATATATTGAACAAATGAATTTATTAAATGTATAACAGCACTTTTTTGTAAATTAAGTTGGAAAGAGGCTCAAATTAGAATATTTGTCATGTTGAATGTTATAGATATGTATTTTAACTTTTCATAGAAAAGTATGTGGTAGTTTTAGTAAATGTTGTTTTGTCATAACATAAAAATTCAGTTTAGATAAAATAATTACACCACTGAAGTCCAAGTTCCTAACCCTTTGCAGTTAACAAGAGTTAGTCTAAAATTTATTGGCTAAAGGCTTTCTAAAATACGTGCATCTTCTTTTTACCATGCCTTGGTTTGTAGAATTGCATTTGGATGTGGAATTGGTTTAGAACCTTGTGTGTGTGCATAGAAAGATATTGTTCTGGTCAGTTGCTTCCAGTTTCATTGCACTAGACTCTAGATATAGAAACCATTGAAAAATGGCCTCAATTCAGAAATAAAGAGAGCCTAAAAGCTTGGAGATGGCTTTGTATTTTCGATATTGGTCTCATTCTTATCAATGCCAACTACTGGAGTGCATGGAAATTTAGATATTCCAATTAAACAAGGCCATTTTTCATTTTGTGGGGTTTTTTTGTTAATTGTGGTTGCTCAGTACTAATAGGATGATTTAAAATGCATATTTGAAACTTTTATTTGCATGTATTTATGTACTGTGGGATTGAAATGTACATTTCAATATAAAGTCTGGAGCCTATGTTGTTAGAATTGTGCCTTCATAAGAATACTGTGAAGGCTGTCACAGTTGAAGTTATAATCTTACATGACATACGAATTCAACAAGAGTGTCTTCAGAAAGTTGCCTTTTTAACAGTCTAAATAGACTTCTCATAGTCATTCTTTTGGTAAAACACTTGCACCTTTGCTAAGATATAGCTTTAAAACATGGGAGCTATAAAAGGAAAACAATTACGCAGCTTTTATTACCCAGGTTTCGAACCAAAGTTCATAGCACTTAAAACTGAATCACAAGGCTGCCAAGGACCTTTGGAGAACATACCTTTCAGGCAGGATCACACTAAGCCTACTCCACTAAAAATTACATAACATTTTATTCTATTTCAGCCCTATCACCAAGTTTTTGTGATAGTGTGTTGATTTTTTTACTCCCTACATCATTACAAATCTACATAAGCTTTCATTCTACATAAACTTGTCTCACCAGTGTTCAACTCAGCAATCACTGTTTCAAAAAGAAGTATTCAATACATATTTGGTGATCACTGATTTTGAAGGCATCAGTAAATTTCTACCATTTTCTGGTATTTGACAATGTTTATTACTAAGTACATTTTACCCATGGGTCCTTTCACCTTAGCATGGAGTAAGTATAACCAGTAACCATTAACCAGTAAGTAGACGCTTTGATACAGTACAATATTTTGCACATAATAGGTTAGGTATTTAACAAATATTTAGTAAACTGAATTAAAAAGTTGGTTGTCTTTGTTTTGATCTATTTGTTGCTGAATTATTCATGATGATATAATAGAATACTGAATTGATAGCAATTTGGGTTCAAATTGCGCTTTTACTTAATAGCCTAGCACAGTGTCATCACAGAATTAGTGCTTAGGAAACATTTTCTGAATGAACTAACGAATTGAGTTGAACAAATGAAGGCTTGGGCCCCCCTTCCCCTGCAGCCCTCTCATTTGGCTCTTCTCACCTTTCAATGTGCCTCAAGCATTCCTTTCCTCTGCGGCCACTGTTTCTTCATCAGTGGTGCCTTTGGAATCTACTCTTCATTATCCTATGCTCTACAAACCAAATTCTTCACTACAGCACTAAGATTCCTGTACCCTATGTTAAAAACCAACAAGCCTCAATAAAATAATAAACATATTCATGGTATATGCCATCCAACTGTACTACTACCAATCTTAAAGGCATGGTCCCTCATTTCTTTCATGGTTTTGGATCTGATAAAATTATTCCTATTGATCCAAATTTGTCTATACTCCTAGGTACATTTGCACCAGCTTTCATCTCTGACTGAAGCGCTGTTTCAAATCCATTCTTTCCCTCTAGGGGAAGGAACAATGAAGTGGATCAATTTGTAATGGGATTGTTCTCTAAATTTTACCTGGCTAGGTTCTCTATTTACCTGGCTAGGTTCTTCTTATCCTGTGAGTCTCTACCTAGAGCCTCTACCTAGAAACTGCTTGCTCTGGAAAGTCTTCCTTGGTGCCTTGCAATCTTGGGTGGATGCTCCTGCTGTATGCTCCTACAGCACTCTGTACTTATTACTACCATAGCACTAATCACCCTGAATTGTAATTGTCTTGTTTCTCCAGCTAGACTGTGAATTTATTGAGGTCAGAGACTATGCCTTATTTACTTTTATAAACCCTTCCATATAATAAGTGCTCAACAATATTTTTTTCTTTTGATGAGATAACTTTTACAACATTTTGTTTCCACTTATGTAAAGTGAGGATGTTTCCTTGCTGTGGTACAGAGGATCAACCAAAATTGTATACATAAATCATTCTGAAGAGTGCCAGGACACAAGAATTATTCCCGATTGTCAAATCCTTTCACAGGTGCTTTTAACACAGAGATTGCCAGTTTCAGCCATTTTCAAAGAGAGATTTCCTACCCATACATAGGATCTAGTAAGTTGTGTCACTGTAAAGAACAGAATGAATTGGAACTTTATAGACAGGAATAAGGGAGAATTCTATCTCACATTAGCCAGTCTGACTTTGTTGAGGATCTTAAGTTCCTATGCCCTTGCTCTGTAAGGCATATAGAAGAGCAATAGTGGAAACAGGTTTAACAAAATGTTTAGCCCTATTATGGTAACTATAGTTGTGATACTCCAATTAAGCTGCTGTGAAACACTGGAGAATGGTTTTCAGTTCAGATCTTCTAGAGAATGTTTGATAAAAATGATGCCTGTAATCCCAGCACTTTGGGAGGCCAAGGCAGGTAGATCACCTGAGGTCAGGAGTTCAAGACCAGCCTGGCCTACATGGTAAAACCCCATCTCTACTAAAAATACACAAAATTAGCTGGGCGTGGTGGCGGACATCTATAATCCCAGCTACTTGGGAGGCTGAGGCAGGAGAATCGCTTGAACCCAGGAGGCGGAGGTTGCAGTGAGCTGGGATCATGCCACTGCATTCCAGCCTGGGCAACAAGAGTGAAACTCCATCTCAAAAAAAAGACATAATTAACATCAGATCATAGAGTTTTTAAATCCTAAAAGAGTATTAATTAATTAATTAAAATAAAATTTCTAACATTATCTTTTTCATGCACATTAATGAATTGGACTAGAAGAGTCTTACTTGTCTACAACTTGCTAAAAGCATCATGGCTTTCATACACTGTAGATTCTGTAAACTTTATGCAAAATAGTTCAGCAGTAAATCTTGTGCTCCCTCTAATAATTCCTGAGGGCATTGACCCCGTGAATGGAGTTTTAGTGAACCTTCAACAGCAGATGAGTCTTTCTCCATAGGGCTCTTCATCACCTTCTATTGCCTTCATGCCACAAACCCATTTGAAATGTTTTATGATACAATTACTATCAATAACTTACTTCAGTTACTATCATTACATAGCCATATTTATTAAAAATTCTGTATATACCAATGGATCTTTATATTGGGAAAGTTCAGAAACTGTTAAAAATTTGAATAAATTAGTCTCAACAGTGTGCTTCATTGCTAGATTTTGGGAGGCACATTCTATTGATGTTGTAGTTTGAATAAATGGAAATATTGCTCTTTGTGATACTGATGGCCTTTCTAACTAAGCAATCACTGGATTATTTTACAATTAAGTCTACTCAGAGTGAGAATGAAAGAGTTTCTAATCTTCCAAGGGATTTTTTTTCTTCCTTGAAAGGTTAGGATAACTAGAACTGGTAGCTCATAAAAAGTCTAAATCAATATTGCCATTGACTTAATCCACTTAAGAGGCTTAACTTCATAGGTGACTTCTGAGCAGCTGAAACAAAACAAAAATCAGTCTCTGGTGAGTTCCCAAGTTTAAAATAAAGTTGAAAGCTATTACAGAAAAATGCTTCTATACTAGCAATGACAGCAGAGTGGAACCTTGTAAACCATTATACTTCAGCAAGTAAATCCTCATGCTTACCCATTTTCAAGAACAATAATAGCTAATCTTTATTATGTGTCAAATACTGTTCTAAGCATGATTTCATTTAACCTTTAAAACAATCCTATAATAGCCACATTTCTAATCCCCATTTTACAGATTATGAAACTGAGACCTGGAGAAGTAGGTTAACTTTCCTAAGATGACACATAAAGTAAATAGCTCAGTTCAGACTCGAACATATGTTTGCTGGACACTAAGGGTCATGCCCTTAAATAATATACTATAATGTGTATGTAGAAAGGCATTCATAAAATGTAGTTGTTGTTGTTCAAATGGGTCTATAATGAAAGCTGGTGCTCTTTACATACAATTAGAAATATCTGCATGTTTTTCCTAGTTAATAGGGAATGGTATAGCCTGAGCCTTCTGGACTTTAATGTCAGGGATCCACTGTGATTAACATTAGGCCAATATAATTTTCAAGATTGCTGTGCAAGACTGAAGTATATGCCATGGCCAAAGGACAGTGTTCTTTTCTTTGCCAGATTAGCTGTCTAGGGTGAAGATCAAATTATTGACCTCTCTCTTTCTTACATTATGAACTAACTACCTGTGAATTAACTGAGCCAGAAATAATTGACTCAATGATAACCAATTTATTCCAAGGTCTTCAGTTTTACAGCTTCACTTCTTTTAAAGTTCATACCATCTGACTATTGTTTTCTCCTTCCTTCTACCTCATTAAGGTGGTTTGTCAATCTTCAGACTGACAGGCATTTTTCAGTATTTGCTTCTTGCATTGTGGTCTTTCCCATTTAATTCCCTACCACTATTTGCAGGAAATCCAACATTTAGGTTAATGATTTTTCTAATTTCTAAGCCTTAGAGTTTCTTGAAATCCTCAGCTCTTGTCAAGATCACCGAGGTCTCCATGTTGCTAAATTCAATGATCAATTCTTAGTTTTCATCTTGACCTTTCAGCAGCAGTTTACACCACTGATTACTCACTGTTTCCTATTTATCTGGTTTTCAAGATATCATATTCTGTCTCCTCCTATCCCATTGACCATTCTTCTAACTCTCCTTTATTGGATCCTTCTCATCATCCCAACTATTAAACATCAGATAGCCTGAGAACCCAGCCTTCAGACCTCTTCCTTGGTCAGATCATGCTCTTTCCCGTGGTTAATATCATTTATATACAGAAAACAAACATTTACATCACCAGCTTTGACCTCTCCCTTGAAATTCAGATTCATATATTCAGCTGGTTATTTTTTATTTCCACATGCATGTCTGATAAGTATCTCAAACTTAACATATCTGTATCAGACACCTTTGATTCACCTCGCATTTTCACCCCACCTTTTTATTCTAGCTATTGATGCAGCTACCAGCTACATGCAGATATACACTAACAACATGTTTTTTCAACTGCGTCAGATAGCTTTCATTCCTGCCTTTTCTGCTACTTGTATGTGGAATGCCTGTAGCAACCCATTCAGCCATTCTGAGGCATGTGCAAGCCTGAAAGTGTGAGTAGGTTAACACATCATGGGACAACCCTTGACCTAGAAGAGAAAGAGTCATTCATGACTACATCTCTCTTTTGTATTTGAGCAGACAATTTTCCCAGGCATTTTACAAGCTCTTCAGAGGGTCCCCTATAAGATCAAGCCTCAGCTGCTCTTAGCTGTGACTAGCTCAAAAACTCACCCTTTGACTTGCCTTCTTCATTTCATTTTACTGATCCTCAATTCTTATTTTGGGGATCACTTTCCAAAATTTACATTCTGCACACAATCTCTTCTTTCACTGTCTGCTTTTTGGGAAAACCAAGCTGAAACAATATTCAGAATAGAACCCCTGACCCTCCCTTCAAAATCTGCTCCTCCAACTTTCTCTATCTCAGATTCCGGCAGCTCTTTAGTTCAGGTATTCATATCAAAAACCTTGACATGATTCCTGACCTCATCCATTTTACCATCAATCCTTATCATCTCTGTATTCAAAATATATCCAAAATCTGACATTGTTTTCATCACCTCTTTTGCTACCACCCTGATCCAAGCCACCAGCAGTTTTCATATTAATATTTGCAATAGTCTTTGGACTGATTTCTCTCCTTTTATGCCCTACACCCGTACAATTTACTCCAAATACAATAGAGTGATACTCTTAAAGCCTAAAGCATATCACTTCCCTGCTCAAAACCTGCAATGGTTCCCCATCTCACTGAGGACACAGCCCTACATAATGAGGCTTCCCTTTACATATGTGACTCCATCTCCTACTACTCTCTTTGTCAACCCTTCTGTTACAACCATTCTGTAATGATTCCAAAAAATATAGGCAATCACTGTTCCCTCTGCCTGAAATGTTTTTTCCCTTGCTATCTACCTGGATAGAGACCTGGCTCGGTCTCTTGCCTGACGCAGGTTCTTATCCAGATGTCACCTTCTCAGAGAGGTGTTCCCTGACTATGCTATTGAAAATTGTAACCCTTCTCCAACACATCTGTTTTCCTGCTTTTTTCTCTCCACAGTACTTATGATTTAGGTGACCATATGATTTATTGTCTAAACTTGGACATTTTTGAGAGCAAAAGGGTGCGCTAGGAGTAATTACACTAGGACCACAGTTATAAACAAACCAATACTATCTGAGAAAACTGGGACATTATGGTCACCCTATTTATCACCATCTTATATACTTTTTTGCTTATTTCTATTTATACTTTACATTTACTTATACTTACTGCATACATATTTACTTACTGTACTATATGTCCAAATATGTATAACTATATATTTATTTATAATTATTAGTATATTTTTATTTTATTCATTTGTTTTCTGTCTTTCATACTAGATTAAGTTCTGTGAGAGCAAGGAATTTTGTCTTTTGTTCTTTGCCGAGTCCCAGTGTTTGAACACTGCCTAGGACATACTAAGCATGTGGTAAATATTTATTTAAGTAAAGCAAACAAAATACTAAAATAATGTCTGGCACATAATTATCTTTCAGTATTAGTTATTGTTATCAATACTTATAATTATTATTGTTGTTGTTTGTCCTCAAACAAAAGTTATTTCTTTTAGCTCTGACTGAGAATGTTATACTTTGGATGACATTTTATTTATTCCTCAGTAATATTTTATTTACTATTTTATTTACTCCTCAGTAATATTTTTATGAGCTGCCTATATAGAGATGTTTGCAACTGCCAAATAATATTTATCTAAATGGCCTGCTCTTCTCCAGCTTTTTAATCAGAATGCTTAGTAGTTGGGTGACTTACAAACCTTTATGATTCATGACATACAGATGAATTGTTCTTTTATACATCAGTGTAGATAATAAAAAAAATAGCTGGTAAACTCTAAACCCTTGTATGTGTTCCTATTTTAAAATACACTGGATTAATTTATTTAATGTCCACTTGTGAACATTTTCAAAAGATACTTGAACTTATAATTGTAATAACAAGTAGTACCACATCTCTTTTATACTTCATCCAGTTGGGAAACGTAGCTAAAAATATCTTAAAAGAATGATTTTGAGTTCTTTCAGTGAAATTCTAGAAATGCAAATTCAGATAATTGTAATGATCAATCATTTACTGGTATGTTAATTTCTTAATGCATTCAATTTATCTGCAGCAGGTTTTTCCTAATTCTAAAGAAGCAATGCTTAATTCTCTTTTTACTGATTAATTGTAGAGAATTATACTTCTGGCAGTTGACAAAGGGACTTACATGGTTTGCTTCAATACCATTCAAGACATAGGTAAATAATAAAAGTAAACAATTCATGAGAAGTGGAAACATAATTAACAGCAATCTTATGAATGTTTGTCTCTTCTTGCAAAGATCCTAGTATGCTATGGCATGAGCTTCCTGTTTTCTCTGGATAAGAAGTACTTGTTAGCTAATCAATATATAATCCCCAATGATCCTTAAACATTAAGAAGTTGACATTAGCCAATTAGATAATTCAATTGGACAAGCATTTATGGAACATTTACTATTCAAGAAATTTTCTTTTGGTCACAGACAAAAATTTAACACAGCAACATCAGCTCATGTTGAGAAGCATAACTGATAGCTTTTTTATTTTGGCTTTTGTTTTACTGAGCTTTTATATTTCAAGACACAGGATTTTCTCTGCAGTACATCTGTAGCCTTAAAATCGTGTGCTGTATTATAATAGGATCGAGCTTTATTAAGATAGAATGGATGAATGGAAAGTTTGCTAGGTAAGTTCTTTCGTTTTAATTCTGAATTCCATGCTGAGTAGCTTTGTCTTCTAACCTTTTGTGCAGATAGTATCCCTTATTCCCATTTGCCCCCTTTTGGATTGCCTCTACTATGTGGTCTACTAGAAAGATCATATCACTGGGTCAAGACTCATGCTTTCAATTTTGCTTCATTCACTCACTGAATGACCTCAGGTCTTCTTTTAACTGCCTTTACTAGTATATTAATAGTCACCTGGGGTCTGGTGGCACAGTTAATCAAAGACCTAAAAATAATTTGAAATGTACAGCCCTCCCTTCTGCCTCTAGAGAGAATCTTCGAACCAAAGAAGAAAAGTAAAATGAAAAGAGAGATTTGCTAGGATAATCAACAAGATCTCTGTGTGAGGATTTCCTTTTCAGCACTGACCTGTCTGATCCTCCTTAGTTTCCTAAAACTGAAATGTTCATTTCTGAGATTCTTTTTTATAATTCCTCATTTGAAGAACAGACTTGGAAAGTGACATCTATTTGAAATAAAAATAATAAAACTGGTGATATGTCTTTATCTGCTTGTGTTGAGATGCAAAAGAACAGAAATGACTTCCAAGTTATATGCTAACGTAATATTGAGCTTGATATGCATGTAGACATGGTTCAAAGGAAGTGTTTGAACCCTAGCAATAGACAAACTATAACAAAAATTCAGGTAAGAATTTAGTCCTCTTCTGAATTACATTACCACTTCTTTTTCTCTACCATTTTTAACCTGTCTGCCCAATGATATTACCAGTATTCAGTGACTTCTTGTTGCTATTAATAGACTTCTACTTTATTTGATTAATTGTAGCCTTATCAAAATAATTTGAAAAATTCAGAGATACATTTTGGAACTATTCGTAGTGAGCCTTGTGGGGGAAAAAAAGCATAATCTTCAAAGTAAACTTTAGTGTGCTTTAAGCATATTCCTCTGCAATAGGGAGGATTTCAAAACTTTTGTAGTTTCTGTTGGCAATGAGGTAGATACATTGGAAGACTGAAAGATGGGTTGAAAGTGACCAGTTAGGAAAATACTTCAATAATCTAGAGAAAGAGATGATGAGGAGATTAACTTAGTCATTGATTCTCCAAATTTTTAAAAAGGGAGACATACATAGAAGATAAATTTAAATTGTCAAGACTTAGGGGCTAACTGGTTGTTGAAGGAGAAAAAATAATAAAGATGGCTGATATGATTTGGCTGTGTCCCCACCCAAATCTCATCTTGAATTGTAGCTCCCATAATTCCCACATGTTATGAGAGACCTGGTGGGAGATAATTGAATCATGGGAGCAGTTTCTCCCATACTGTTCTCATGGTAGTGAATAAGTCTTATGAATTTTGATGGTTTTATAAGGGGAAAACCCTTTCACTTGGCCCTCATTCTCTCTTGCCTGCTACCATGTAAGACGTGCCATTCACCTTCCACCTTGCGAGGCCTCCCCAGCCATGTGGAACTGTGAGTCCATTAATCCTCTTTTTCCTTACAAATTACCCAGTCTTGGGTATGTCTTTATCAGCAGCTTGAAAATGAACTTATACAATTTCTGTTTGGTAAGTCATTTAAGAGGAGGATGGTGCTAGCAGTCAATGTAGGAAGGTAGGATAGTGCTAGCAGTCAATGTAGGAAGCAAGAAGGCAGAGTTTTAGGGGGGGAAAAGCAACTATTCCCTTTTGAACATGACTTCACAGCGTTGTAGGTTCTTCAGGTACAAATATCTAGTATGAAGTTAGATATACAAGACTTGGAGTATTGGGGCTAGAAAACGGATTTGAGACTGGATGTGATCACATCAAAAGAGCATGTACTGAATAGAAGACATAAAAGGAAGAGGCAACTGACAAAATCCTGTAGCACACTAAACATATAAACGACTGACAGGAAGAGGAGCCTGGGAAAATTGCTGAGAAATGGACTAATGGAAATTCAAACAATATGGTGTTACAGAAGACAAGAAAGAACAAATAATCCAGAAATAGGGAATAGCATCATATATGAAAAAAGGTCTTGTTAAATAAAGACTACAATATTTACCAGATTTGGCATTTAGGAATTTATTGCTGACTTTGAAAAAAGAGATTTGTAGTTTAGTAGTAGAGCTAGAAGAAAGATTTCAGTAGGTTGATAAATAAATGCAGAAAAAGGAAGTGGAGACATCAAGGCTTTTAAGATGCTTGACTGAGAAGTGATGGGATGGTCAAGAGAGGGGCAATAGCTAAAAGAGAACACAGGTTTTAGGAAGGAATTTTTTGTTGTCACATTAAATTCTTTTTTGTATGGAAAAGAAACATAAGCATATACATTAACCTAGTCCTGCACCTCCCACAGTGGCAATGAATAGATATTTGAAGTATGAATGAATGAATACTTATAGTCAAGGGAAAATGAACAATGAAGAAAAAATATTAAGTGACAGAAAAGGAAGGTATTATCTATGGAGCAAGATCCTGAAGAAAGCCTAAATAAAGGGATGGGATTCAGAATGCAGATGGAATGTTTGGTCTCTGAAACATGAAAGGAGGAGGGATAATTGTAGGAATGCATCATGTCTCATAGCATCTGTTGTCTATGTTAAGTAGGAGACAATGTTGTCTGCCAAGATTCAGGGAGAGAGGATTGTGAGTAGAGTAAGAAACATTAGCAGAATGAAAATAAGAGACAGGAAAAAATCTAGTAAGTGGTAGTAGGGTTGCAGGGAAAGTTAGTATATAAGTTAGAATCTCAGTTGTAAGTGACAGAAAGTCAACTAAAACTAGCTTAAGCAAAAAGAGGCATGAATTTATTGGCCTAGGGAACAAAAGAAAGTTTAGAATAGCAAACTGGAGCATATGACTGACATAGGAAATAACTGGAGCTAATGAATCAAATATGATCAATGTAGTCTTTAAATTTTTCTAGTGGGCTTTGAATTTAAACTTCATTTTGTTTCATGTACACAGGCTTAGTAAACAAAGAGTGTGAAACATGGCTGATAAAGGCTCTTGAGCATCTCCTCTTACCACCCTCATATAGAAGCAGTGTATTTAATGGGTCCAAGACCTATAATCCTAAGCAAGGACTTTGATTAGCCTTGCTTTATTCAGTTGCCCACTCCTGGATCAATCACTTGTGGTCAGGGGTAGGACCTGCAGAATGTACTTTGATTGACAAAGCTTAGGTCAGATTTTCACACATGAACTGATAACTGTGGTAATTCATTCCATCATTCAACAAGAAGTTTTTGTGTTCTTACACAGTCTCAGATCTTGTTTTAGGTGTTGGGAATACAGTTGTGGAAAACACAGACATGGTCCCTACTTTCAGGAGCTTACACTTTTGTAAGGAGAGATTGATGATCAACAATATATTTTGGCTATTGATAAATTTTATTTTAAAAATTAAAACAGGATTATAATAAAGAGTGACTGGCAGTGAGGTCTACTTTAGCTTTGATGGTCAGGGAAGTCTGAATAGCTGATACCTGGATCACAGGAATAAGCCAGCTATTTGAAGATTTGGATGAATAATATTCGAACAGGGTAAGAACAAGAACAAAAGCCCTGAGCGATACATAAGCTTGGCATATTTAATTAGAAGAAAGAGGGCCACTGAATGGATCTTAGTGAGTGAAGAGGCAAGTGGTGTGAGATGAGGTCAGGAAGTGAGCAGGAGCTAGGTCACATAGGACTTTGTAGCCATTGTAAGGAATTACTATTAGGATTTATCCTGTCAAATCAAATGCCTTTTCTTATAGTAATCATTTGAATTGAGGGCCACATTCCTAGAAAAGGGATACTAAATACAATAATTTTAATTTTCTTATCACTCCAGGTGCAGGAACAGTGGAAACCAAGGTAAAACCTCTTAGAGGATAGGTCAAGTAGAAAGATGAGGGAGAAGGCAAAGGTAATCCTGTTGAAAGACTAGTTGAAACAGCTGATCCTGGATTCGAGACCACCATAGAAAAGAGTTGAAGTTAGGAAAGGGACTGATCAACTGGAAAAATAAAAGAAAGTTATCAATCTTGTGGTCTTTGTCAAGATAAGTAGGTTTTATACCTACGAGGAAGTCCAATAGGTATAAGGGTAGGTATCACTGGCAGAGTGAGGTTTCTTAGTCAAAAATGTTGTAATGTCCTTTCTTATTCAGATGAATACTTGTTCTTATATATTTATTTGTATCCAACCTAAGTCCATAAATACCTTGTTAGTGTACCCAGTTTCCAGAAACTTGCTGATTGGGGTTCAAAAATGCTCTCTCTCCCCTCCTCCCTTTTTAAGTTGTGATCTTTTCTATTATTAAACATTGGCTTTTTGCCCAGGGATGGCACTGAAGAAGAAAATCAATGACATATCTAGCCAGCCGGCTTGGACTGAATGGGCATTCAAATAGACTCCAAGGGCCAAGTACAGATGGTGATTTATTGTGCATACAACTTCTACAGAATGCCTTCATTTGAGCATCGATGTATATACAATTACTCACCAGAATGCTGCAGTTTTACTATTTAGCCAGGAATCTGTGGACAGATTATGTTCACTAAGAAATCCACAAATGTACTTCCTACCCTTTTCTGCAATTCTAGAAACCCTCAGTAGTCTTCTGCATAAAGAAAAGAGATTTCAAAAATAGTTCTTCCATTTTACCATATTTCTCACTATTGTCATCCTTATGCAATTCCCATTTAAGAACCAATTCAGATTTATTAAGCCATGTTCCTCTGCTAACATGTAAGTAGATGGATTTGCTAGAGGCAAATCATTTACTGTGGCTATTGTGAAACCTAAAATTGCGGTAGTCATCTACACATATCACAGCCTTTCTTATTGTAAAGATCGTTTCTAGACAATGTATATGTGATATTGAAACAACCAACTGGAAGTTCAACTGTTTAAATAAAGCAGATGTTTGACATCACACAGGCAGAAAAAACAATGAAGGCATTCCTAAATTCGTTTTTCTCACTGAAAACAGTTTGAGTGGCCAGTTTGCCCTTATAATTTGAACTTCAATTGAAATTGTTAGGAGGTTATTATTAGCTTTAGGAGGATAATTTCCAAAAACCTTGCTTTTTCTCTCTAGCCAAATATTACCTAATTGCTATGCTATTTGGAAATGGCACCATGTCCAAACATTTATAGGTTTATATTGTATTTGTGTTTTATTCTATTAAGGAGACTTTATTTTTCTGGTTTACAGAAGGAATTGAATTATTTTTTTCTTTGCATCAACATATATGGAGTTATATTACAATGCATTTTCTTTAGTATTTTGGCTAAATTTTAGTGAGAAAAATGTTAATAATTTTAATAGAAACACTTCAGAGCACTCTATAATGCAAACAATACGATGTCAAGATTAATAGAAGCTATAAATAAAAAGAAGCTGTAGTAGTATTGATAAAAATCAGCTCAGCAAATGAAAATGAGGAAATCCAATAACAAATAATATACTACAATGACATAGCCCATCGAGTTGCTCTATGAGGCAGCATGAATAATAGCCTTTCAAATTATTTATGTACCTTGCAGTATAATCAGCATCTTGGATAGTAAGCTACTAGAAGGCATAAACAAACATCGGTTGTATGGTGCTAAGCCTATCACCCTCAAATTAAATGTAAATATATGCATCTGATGCTACATGGTAGTGCTTCTTCTAATGTTATTCTGTCCATCATCATTGACAGACTTTTCAGCTCTTATTAGAGTTTTATTTTCTTATCTGTATTTTCTCTTTCCTTTCTCGGGGAGTATCTTCTTTTGGATATTAGTATGAGTTTTTTAATGGAAAAGCTCAGCATCTATGTTGATACAGATACAGGGAGAAGCACTTAGATAAGCATCATCTGTTTATTTGCTGAGCATTGCAATAAGCACTCTTGGAGCAAGAAAAATAAAATCTACGGACCCTGGCCTCTATGTATAGAGTCTAGACAGGAAAAATAAACATATACCTTTGGAGAAGTTTAAAGGTACTTAAATATAACTTACCAAAAAATTGAAATTAGCTGATTTTTCCATGTTGTTTGTAATCGAATCCATTCAGTTATGATAACAGTATTTCTCTATATAATTGTAGTCATTATTGATTTTCCACTATTATATCACTTGTTGAATACACGAGTAAATAAATGGGTAAGTATCTTGAGTGTTTTTTTGCCAGTATTTATAGCTGAAAGGTGGTGGATAAGTGCTTAATAGTTAAACTACTTTTTAAGAATTGTGAATAGCTACTAAATATGTATTTATCAAGATTGCACCCCCATGATTAACCATGCTTGATTTTGCACCAAAAACAGTACAGCATTGTCATTATTTGCACTCTCAGTCAGTATTTATTTTGCATTTGCTTAGTATTGCATTCAAGAAATATAGAGAGAACATCTATTATGTGCCAGACAACATACTAAGCGCTTAGTGGTGAATGAAACAAATATATACAGTGTCTTTGTTGAGCTTATAATCTATTTAGGGATACCAAATAGTGCTATGAGGTGCTATGGTGACCAATAGGGTATATTCTTAGAAGATAATAGGGTAAGGCTAGGGATCTACTTAGTGTGTCCAGGGAAGTAGTCTTTAAGCTGAGATAAGAAGGATAAGGAAGAGCTGAACATGTGAAGAGCCAGGGACTGAGCATTCCAAGCAAGGGGAAACGGCATGTCCAAAATCTCTAAGGCATTCAAGAGTTTGGTGTGTCTTAGTGACTGTAAGGAAACCAGTGTGGTTATATTGCAGAAAGGGAGAGAAAAGGTGCTACTTGATGAAGTTGGGGAGTTAGGAGGAGACAAGACCTAGGGCTTTGGAAATTATTCCCAAGATTTTAGACTCTCTCCTAAGGTAATGGTACTGTATTGATTGGTTTTAATCAGAGACAGCAGTAGGGTTCACATATTTATAAGATTGCTTTGGCAGTTGTTTGGATAATGGATGGGGAATACAAAAAGGAACAAGAGAAATCAGTTACCAAGTTATTGCAGAAGTCCATGCAAGAGGTGAAGCTAGAGGGAAGTGGACTAATTTGAGATATATTCTTGAGTACAACCTAAAGGACCTTATGTTCAGGGCTGTATTTGAGTGGACAGGAAGAGGGAAGAATCAGGAATAAGTCAGGTTTTTGGTGGGGAAAACTAATGTGGGGAAAACTGAGAAAGGAATAGGTTTCAGGTTAGATTTCAAGAATTCTGTTTTAAATATTTTCATTTTGAGATACTCATGATATATCTAAGAATATAACTAGGCGGTTGCATTTGCCAGCCAATGATGTAGCAAGTTCAGATGTTTCTGCTGTAAAAAATAGTTGACATCAGTATTTGAATGTCATGCTTTAATTAATTCGGTAAACATTTGTTGGGTCTCTGCTATGTGGCAGGTATTATGCTAAGCACTGGGAATACAAAGGCTAAGTTGCTGCCAAAAAGGAGCTTATTATAATCAAATTGGGAGACTGAAAAAACAGATAATTTAAAACGCAGTGCGATAAGAACAGTAGGAGGAATATCTAACTCAAATAAGGGGTTAGAAGAATCAAGGAAGGATTCCTGGGAGATAGAATATCTGAGTTAAGTTTGAAAGTAAAATCTAGCCAGACACAGAGGAGCAAAAGGTTCTGTTAGGAAAAATTGTACCAATAGTGGACTTAAGAAAAATCTAAAAGTGAGCATCTTAGTATTTCTGGCTGTAGAGTATGTTTATACCTATTACAATTATTATTAAATATGTCCATAATATCAGAATCACCACAATGAAAGAGCTGTTAAAAATCATCTACTATAGCCACCTAGCTTCACAGAAGGGGAATTGGACTCAGAGAGAAGTGACCTATCCAAATCATCAATTCTACTACAACTCTTTTTGTTTTCAAATATTGTAAGTTTACTGTCAATCCACTGTCTAAATGGTACCCCAAAGCATTAATTTAATCCTTCAAATTGCCCACCTGTTACAAGATGATATTTTATTTCCAGAGAGATTTCATTGTTCTCAACTCTCCTCAGTTATTATTTTCCGCTTAATTCACAGTGAACAATGTGAAATGATCTTTCAATAAATGATATCTATACAATTAAACAGCTTTGTGTAACATACAGGGAATTATTTAAAATATAATCTTTCAAAAGGATGGTCATAGTCACATTCTCTTTACTTCCTAACCATTTATAGGGCTTCATTTTCTTCCACTGGGCATACCAATGTTTTAGAAGAAAGATGAAAGAGTTGACTACTCAAAATTCAATTATATTTGGTTATCGTATAGCCCTGTTGTTTCTACCACTCCTATCTTCCACTGGACTAATACTCTGATCTGCTGCACCATTGATTTCCTACCTGCTCTGCCACCGTTGTTTCTAATACACTAAGAAAAGCCGTTCCTCACAAGCCCTATAGGCAGTAGTCAAGAAGAATACAAAAGGAGAGAACATAAACCATTTTCCTTTCCCCGCTGTCCCTGAAATGCCAAATACACAATATAAATGAGCTGAAATCTTTAGTAAAGAGGGCAGAGTATGCCATGACAATAGCAGCAGTGTCTCCAAAAGCAAAGGAAAGCATTGTATAGTAGGACCTCGCTAATTTCACCAGTTGAGAAGAATCTCATCTGAATGTTTGAATACATTAGTAAGAATTGCATTTTCATTATTCTAAAATACATGGAGTCAGGCACTGTCAATGTAATGCAATCTGCTTGGAGGAAAAATTGTAGTAATATCTGACAAAAACAAAATGAAAATGCTTTAAGTCTCCATCAGTGGGAACTGGTTAAAAAATAAATTCTTCCATCTATGCAGCCATTAAGAAAGATGTAGATAGATATAACTCCAATATATTATATTGTTAAACAAAATAAACCAAGTATAGAACAATCTGCACCAAAAGCTCCCAAATTTCACTGAAAATATGTTAATATAAATACACACGCATTTCACTTGATACACATATACAAAGGCGCATGCACACACATAGAAAGATATAATGTGTGTATATGCATAAGAGATATACAAATACTCTTCATTGTTAGCTTTGCGGAGTAGTACTTGGACAGGAGTAGAAAGAAGATTGCTTTTTATCCTATACATATTTTGTTGTATTTTTGAAAGTGTTTACCATATGCAAGTATTCTTGTTTGTAATAAAAACATGAGATAAAATGTGAAAACATTTAGGTGGAAATTAAATTGTGCAAAATAGTACAAGTAGTATTATATAGCTATATAAAAATTATAGAGTAGCATATGCAAAAATGGTCCTAAAATGTAGTGGAACTAAACTGGGTAAATAAAGTGTGGCCAAATAGAGAGCCTTTGGCTCCTGCTTTAATGAACAGATAAGAATGATTACCAGTCATTGGAATGTAAATGTATGCATTAAAGTGCTTTTTAAAAGTTTATTTTGAGTAGCTTAAGCTTTTCCTCTCCAAATTTTAATTTTGAAATTAATTTGTTTTATGCACATTTTTCACTAATAGTGCATTTCTAACAAAGCCTGTCAAAATTTTAGCAAATTCTGGATTTGTAGAACATTAATGTGGACTTAAAAAGTCTTCTCAAAATTAACAATGGATTTCTAATTCTTCCTTTTAAAATGCCCTTTGAAATACTGCATTAAAAATTGTAAGTTGAGAAATGACTGAAGACTGTTCTAATCACTCTTGATAAATATTTGGATTAATTTATCCTCTTTGAACTCAGGGACATATCCTATTTGACTGGTGAATCAAATGCTCACAAAGTTAGGTTGTTGAAAGAGGGCTTCCCTAACTGTATTTTGTGTGTCTTTCTTCCTTTGGCTGCTGGCCTTTGGCCTTTTCACTACTCTTTAACATCTTGGGAGTGTGGATAGCTGAAAAGGGTGAAATACAAACTGGTTAATACTGCTACCCCAGCATCTGGAAGTAGGACTCCATGAAAAGCAGAGGTTAATTTTCCCCTCCACAACCACATGAATAATCAAAAGTTGGAGCTATAGAGTTGGAGGATTTGGTTTTAAGATTACTCATGGGATTATTTTAAAATAGAATTTATTATTGGTTTGAATATGAACTCACCAAATGTAGTGACTTTACTATGGAACCCTTTCAGAAGCATCTCTTGGGATTTTTTATTCTAGTACTGATTGTGATCTTAAACCTAAGTATGCAGAGATGCCTGAAATTTAATTAAGGTAAAAATTTAAAAATTTATTTTTCCATTTGAATTATATGCAAGGTCAGAAAAACCGCATGTAAATTGGTGGTAATTTATTTCACTTCAATCCCCAGGGACTTTAATTTCCACATTAATAAGAATACACTGATTCTTACACTCAAGGGTAAATACAGTGACTGTGACTCATGCTGAAGGTCATGTTTGGAATCTCATATTTCCTTGGCATCTTAGTTTCAAACATTCATTCTGGATTCTTTCTAGCCTTTCCAAATCCTACTCATCCTCAGAGTCTAACTCAATTCTCGCCTCTTTGATAAAGTCTTCCTTCACAACTTCTGACTTCCACATATATTGCTCACTGCCTTCTTTGAACTCCTCCAGTTTTTATTGTCTGACATTCACAGCTTTGCAGTTGACTATTTACTGGCTTAAGCACTGGTTGTAAAGATTGTCTCCCCAATGAAACGTTAAGTTCCTTAAGGATTGCAAATACTTTTAATTCTATTGATACAGAGGTCTTTCAAATTCCTTGCAGTACCTAACATAGAGTACCTAGTAGGTATTCAAAAATATTGTATATTTTAGTCCATTTATGGACTATGCATGAGTTACATTTAAAATTCCTTGTATCTCACTACTGCCACTGCCTCAATTAGTTCCATCCCTTACTATATCATTTCTTTTACAAGGCAGGACAAAATATTGCCATTGATATTGAACTCTAGTTTGGCTTATCTGCTGGCAGCAGGCTTTCCTGTAGGGCATTGTGAACGTTTACAAAGCTAGTATAGCTAATCTGTTACAGAGCTATCTTGCCCTTTTGGTCTGATTTATTCTCATTGGGCTGAAATATTCTCTGGGCTACTGCAGAAGCCCAGAATTCGACTTTTGCAAGCATCAGTGACCAGGTAGCTGCTTTGTGGAACCAGAAGTGATAGCATGTTCTTAAATGACCCTCCACAGTTAAAGGCCAAACAATTACTTTGGGGAAGTAAGGCCTTTTGTCAAGTGTATGTGCGTGGATACATGCACACACGTGTGTGTGTGTGTGTGTGTGTGTGTGTGTGTGTGTGTGTGTGTGTGTGTGTCTGGTGTCCTCCCTCCCCTTACAACCTCTCTCTACCTTACCAGTCCCAGCAGGCTTCATGCCACCTAAGATTTGACACCTTTAAGTCACATTTTAATAGAGCACATAATAATGTATCTTCTTTCTCCAGGGTAGGCCACAGAAAATGTTTGCCTTCCTCCTCTCTTGAGGCCTTTAAAGAATTTCTTTCATTAGCTAGAAAATCAATTTGAGAGACTATGAAAATTGAAAGACTTAGGTAAAGTCTTATGTGGTTACTCTGCAGCCGTCCCTGCCGAGGAAATAACTCCAGAGGAGTAGGGAAAATATTTAAGGGTTGCAAGAGCCATCCTACCTTGCTCTTGGGCGTTTTCTGCTGTTTCAGCCTCATGGTTCCTCTCCCTGAAAAGAACAGGTGTGCCTGACAGCAGGTGTGTTTGTTCTACTTTTCCTATGGCAGCTGTCACTCCCCAGGTAACTCCCTTTTCCAGGTGGTGAATTCTTACAACCCATCATCTTCTTTCCTGGCTACCATTACTTTAAAAAAAAGGTTTGGCTGTCAACCCTCCCTCCCTTTAGATTCTTTTGAAATGTTATTGTTGTGATTGTTAATTTTTTTTATGCCTTTGTGTTTGGGATGAATTTTTAAGGGAAAATATGTCTTCAGATGGATTCTGTTTACAATTCCGACAAACTTAACGTTTTCCTTTTAAAAGCCTCCATAAAAGTCTGCAGCCCTCTTTGATTTGGATTGAGTTTTGAAGCCTTCTTCTCTGACAGCTTTTGGTTTCTCCATTTTGCATTTTCCAGTAGATCTTGGGGTCTGTCCTCAGTCAAGACACCTGCTGCTGGGACTGCCAGTCACCACATGCTTGGCTTTCATCTTCCTCGTTTCTATTCATAGCATGCGCGTCTCATAACTCTAAAAGACTGTTTGATGCCCCCTCATTGTTTAATATCTACATGATTAAAGCAGCTGAGAGAATTAGCACGTGCCCTAAGCCTAAGGAAAAATCCAGTCTAAAAGAAATTGTATTGCAAGCCCAGATCATTTTTAATAAGCTCTGCTGACCTATCCCTCTGTGGGGCTCCCTTGGGCATTTTATAGGTATTTGAGGGTTAGCTTTAAAAGGATTCTTTCAGGCATGTGCTTGACTCTCAATATAACATTTATCAGACCCCCACAGAGTGCTGGACCCTTACCGTCGTCCCATGGTAAGGTAAAAAAGGAGCAAGCATACCATTTGAACACTTAAAGAATCAAGTTACCTGTAATTTAGGATGAAGTGAGGGAGAAAAAGTGCACACATATAAAAGATTTGGGTAGATTTTAAAGATGTCAGATATATAAGTGCAACATGAGCATCAGTTGGGTTCACAAAGGGGGCATAAAATGAATGCGTGATCACAGTTGGAAAGACACAGTGAGAGCCTGAAAGGAGTGAATGGTGTGAGCTTAAGACCTTTCATCATGGGTGTCCTCAGGGACTAGTAAGGCAATGCACAGTGCAGAAAAGTTGGTATTCTGATAATGTTATATGACAATAACAGTAACTGCTACTATTTACTCCATTGAATTTTTACCTTGTGTCAATGTAAAAACAATGGAAGAACTAGGGAGCAAGAAAATAGAGACTGTAAAGAAATACATTCTTAAGATGTCAAGTGTACGACCATGGGTTGAAGTTTGGCTAGGGAAGTGGGTGGGCTATATGCTTGTCTCTGTGTGTCTGTGCATGTCTGTGTGGCTGGGGGTCGGGCGGGGAGGAAGAAGCAAGATAAAGAGACTTGGAGAGTAGGGCAGAGTCTGGGAAATAGAGGTTACGGTATGAGTTGATAGCAATTAAAGTGAGGAAAGGAGTAAAAGAAAAGAGAGGCTGGTTCAAAGAGAAGGATTCACATTTCCAGGTCTTGGCATTAAATCCTTTACCTTCTGAGTGTATTTTTCTCAGAAACCTTAGGCTTATTTTGCTCATTCAGAGTAAAATAGAACATTTAACTTTGAAAATAGGGTTTTTACAGAAAATGAAGTGCTTCTTTAAAATGCTAATTTTTGACTCTCAGAGTATGTCCAATTTTTCCACAAATTTGTAATCCATGGTAATTCTGAGGCATAGCCTATTGGAAATTAGAATGCTAAAGCCATGTCAGAAAACTAAGTAGGTAGAGATTTACAGTTAATTACTGGAGAGACTCACATCATCACATTAGCACATGGTTTAGCTGTATTTTGACAGTGGAAAACCTGGCAGAAGAGTCTCTGAGAGCACCAAGTAATATGCCTGAGGTCCCTTTCCTGCAGGTGAATTCTCTAGTGGCAGTTATCGCACTTTATGCCAGAGGCTTATTTTTATGCAGCCATAATCTCCGGTAGAATTTTCACAGCCTCTGTTGACAGAACTGACTGTGTGTATAGGCCCAGGCTACTAGGCAACACCAGCATCAGATAGCAATCAGCAAATATTTATTATCCCTTAACCATATGCCTAGCACCAAGTTAGAAGCAAGGAGGATACATGAGAACAGGCATAAACAATCCCCTCAGACTCTTTACAAGGCTGACATACTTAAAGTTACTAAAATAGCGACAAGACTATATTTAATCAAATGCCACGCTTGGGGGAGGGTGAGTATTTTAGGATGTTGGAAAAAGGAGAGATCAGTTAGAGCACTAGATTGGGAGAGTCTTCAGAAAAGAATTAGACCTCATCCTGTAATTCATAAAACAGGTAGAATATATAAAGACTCACAGTAAGAAAAGGAAGGAAATCTACACATGTTGAGAACAATTCAGAGGAAGGCAAGAAACAAAACATAACACAACAAAAACACCCTGGTATTTTTATAGTACAACAGGGAGACCAGCTTGATTGGCAGGAAAGACGTTTGAAATCAATAGAAAATAAGTTAGGTAGGGTCAGAGTATCAAAGTACTTTGAAAAGCAAGTCAAATGTTTTGAATTCAATACATTAGGAAATGGGAAACCTGTGATGATGAAAGGTGGGAGCACAGCATGATCATTTAAAGGGCATTTTAACAAGATTCATACAGTACTGATTTACCAGACAGATTGGAGAAGGTAGAGAAAGGTATACAAATATTACTATAGCTATTGGATAAGCACGTATTTGACTTCAATTTCACCCTTCAAAGAAGTCCTTCAGGCCATTTCCAACAAAATCCTAGATTCCCGTTGTTTTTTATGTTTAACATAAAAGTGTTAAAAAGATCTAAGTTCACATCAGATGGGTAATGTGCCAAAGTTGTAACAAGGTTTGAAAGAGGCACATCTCACACATGAATATGAAAACCCATTGTTAGAGTCAGATTCCAAGGCTGAAGGGACTATGTACTTACATCATTGGATAAAATCTCTGTGTCTCTAATTAGCTTCAGTCTGTACAGATGTTCTTTAAGGAATTGCCATTCCTTTTTATTATACAGAGCTCACAGATTTTTACATCTAGGTTTGATATAGTATATTAGAAACTACTATTGTAGGAAATGTGGACTATATAAAAAAATATGGAGTTTTTTTAAGAAAAAGAAAATCAATATGTATAAATAAGAGGTAAAAATAAGCAAACTAAAATAACTTAGATGGATGAACCCAAACCTAGTTTGTAGCTGAAAATAGAAGGGTAAATAAGTGCCATCCCAAATAAAAACAAAGTAAGAAAATGGGCAATGCAGAGAAATCAGGATATAAACCAAGTTTCACTTGAATTGTACATAAAAATTAAGATAGTTATTTCACTTTTCATTTAATCACTTGTGTGTACACTTGGGTTTTGATCTGCCAAACTTTGTGATTATAAAATTGATCATATGTACATCATCATCAAGTGGACACTGGTTGTCAGATTGAAGGGAGGAAAATATTTGTCTTAAAATCATTGGTGATTAAGTCGCAGGACAGCTACAGCCTCAGTGAAAATCTTTTAAATATAATTGGTATCAAGATCTGGTTAATTAAATGACTGACATTACAAGGGAAAAGAAAGTCAAGTTTGTCTGTAGGTATTTGTCTTTTGCTTTCCTCAGTTATTTCCCTACAGTGAAATTTCTTCCATTTAGACTAATGGTGGTTCAACACTGGCTGTACCTTAGGATTCCTATGGGAACTTTCAAAAAGTCCACTGCCCAGACTCCACCCTAGATTGATCCGAGCTTTGGTATTTTCCAGAGCTCCTTGGAGTACTCTGATAGGTACGCCGAGTTGAGAAGCACTATATTAAATTAGCACCAGCATCTTTCTCTCCTCCCCCTTCATATAGTCCCTTAAGGCATAACACTTCTTATAAGGGATATATATTTTAGCCAGACTAAATATTTTTGTTACACTAACGATAGAAAGCTCTTGAGGGTAGGTCTTGGTTTGTTTATTTTTCAATACTCCATGGGCTCTGGCGAATAAAGTTTGTTGTATTAATACCAAGGAGACGTATAAATGGTAGCAAGATTAGAGATAGGGCCCAGGACAGGCAACTTTTTATGTAAGGGGTGAGGGGAAGAAAAAAATTCAGATTGTGAGATAGAGCAGTCTTGGCTATAGTTGGAGGTCTTCAATAGGTCCTGTGAATATAAAATACCACCTTAGAACCATGGTTTATTGCCAGATATTTTAGTTATCCATTCTATAAATTTAGATAAGGCACTTATCACTGGGTGTCTCTGGTATCTCTTTAAAATTAGGAAAATAGTTCCAGTCCCATCTACCTCAAAAGACTGATATGAGATTCAACTGAGGGTTATAGTTATGAATTCATTTTACAGTATTTTTTAAGTATAATATGCCAGATATATATAAAATTGTTATCATTATGATTCACAAAACCAGTGTTTTTGTTAGAATAAAAAATCTAGAATAATCCATAGAACACTACAACTGCCTTTAACCACCAAAGTCAGTGGAAGTGTGAGGATGACTTCCTTTGCAAATCTATTCAAATACCTCAAAGGTTGTATTTTCTATAAAACCAGGAGATGAGTGTGTCCATGTAAAACATTGCATAATTTTGACAGACTTTAAGAATGCAATGAAAGTCATCATAGATAATGACACCGGCCCCCCGGTGTCAGAGCTCATCACCAAGGCTGTGGCTGCCTCCAAAGAGCGCAGCAGGGTCTCTCTGGCCGCGCTCAAGAAAGCGTTGGCCGCCGCTGGCTACGATGTGGAGAAGAACAACAGCCGCATCAAAATTGGCCTCAAGAGCCTGGTGAGCAAGGGCACCCTGGTGCAGACCAAGGGCACCGGCGCTTCCGGCTCCTTCAAACTCAACAAGAAGGCGGCCTCCGGGGAAGCCAAGCCCAAGGCCAAGAAGGCGGGCGCCGCCAAGCCTAAGAAGCCGGCTGGCGCGGCCAAGAAGCCCAAGAAGGCGACCGGCGGCGCTGCCCCGAAGAAGAGCGCTAAGAAAACACCGAAGAAGGCGAAGAAGCCGGCCGTGGCGTCTGTGACCAAGAAGGTGGCCAAGAGCCCAAAGAAGGCTAAGGTTGCCAAGCCCAAGAAAGCCGCCAAGAGCGCTGCTAAGGCTGTGAAGCCCAAGGCCGCCAAGCCCAAGGTTGTCAAGCCTAAGAAGGCGGCACCCAAGAAGAAATAGGTGAACGCCTGCTTCTAAAACCAAAAGGCTCTTTTCAGAGCCACCACTGATCTCAATTAAAGAGCTGGATACTTCCTTCCTACTGCCTTGTTTCGGTGTTTGCTCCGCCCTGCAAACATTAAGGTTAGTCGTCTGGGAGTGAAGGTTACCAAAGAGGAATCGGAACGGGGTTTGGAGAGGGGCGGGGGCGATGTTAAGCACCGCGACCTGCACTGTGGCCCCAAGTCCCCGTGCCGTTGAGGCATCTCCCGCTGCCGGATGTTTTTGGGATGGCAGTCGGCCCCGCCCCGGGCCTGTGAACGGCTGAAAATACCGCAAAACAAGAACCAGCTTCCGAAGGCAGAAAGGATGTCCGGTTTGCACTGAATAATTCGAACGTCCCGCCCCGCCGCCGGGTTGGTGCGTTCTAGTCCATGACTCAGTCTGTACTTGATTGGGTGGTGGCGGGCGTTGCTTACTGTGTTCTGTTTTGCTTTACTGTGATTTAAAGTTTCGCCCCTATTCTGATAGAAGTGTCCGGGCTTTCGAACGGCTTCCGCCTTGGCGGTAGGCAAGTTGTCCCCCGGAGGTAGCGGCAACATCCAGCTCTGGGAGGGGAGAGTGCAGGTACCTTTGTCCTGCTTAAAAAATAACTACAATAGCCCTTTCCTCCACCCAAGGCAATCGAGGGCCTAGGGAGCTTTCTGTTCTGCTGTAGCGTTCCGCTAAAGTGATAGATTTGAGCGTATCGAAAGCACAACTTTTAACCAGCCATTTTGTCCTCGCATGACGGTTACTTATCTTCAGTTGAGACCCACAATCGAACTTCTTTAAACGCATTTTGTTTTGCAGTCCAAATGTTTCTACGCGGAGAATAAAGTGTTTATACTATCAACTAAATTACTGCATGTATAAATGGGAGACATTTCTAATAAAGGCCTTCGGTATTGGTTCCCTCTATTTGACAGGCATGGTGCTTCTGAACACAGAAAGCCTAGCGTCCTATATTCGCTTCTTTTAAAATCTGGTGGGCACAGTTTGGTGAGACCTAAGTTACAGGGACCGGGGCTTCTGGACATAAGCTGCTCAGTTAGTCTACCATCTCCACAATGATGAATGTAGTGACTTAATTTCTCTACTAGTGATGGTGAGCACAGATTCATCCCAAAGAAGGGAGAAGGGAGGGAGGCAGACAGCCAGGCAGAAGCACGGAAGAAGGAAAAAACATTCTCCCATGGTTTAAGTGATCTCGTGTTATTAATTTTACATTGCAACATGGTGTACATGATAAACCCTCTTTTAGTGTAAGATTTAATATGTGGACATATTTTCTCCCAAGACCGTTTATGAACTCATTTCTGCTTCCCCTTCTTCCTCCTGCACCACTGCACCCCTCCAACACACACACACACACACACCTATCAATTTTGGCAATTTTTGTCATAGGGTAATAGGTATAATTCCATGGACAGTTGGACTGTCTCAGGTTTCTCAGATTTCTATTTTGTTCCTTTGGTCATTCCTGCCATTCTTAAAGTAGGATTGTACTGTTTTAAATATTGTTTGCAGTGCTATCCTCAATGATGAGGTGAATATGTGACACATGGCAGGTGTTCAAATAGTACCTAAATATGTAGTACCTTATGGAGCCTAATGCTACTTGACAATGCCTACTTCATTTGCCTTACTTCACCTAATCACAGACATTCACATTCTATCATCAAACATCATCACAACTAGAACAGTAAGATATTTTGAGACATCACAGTCAAGTAACTATTTATTTATTTACAAGACAGAGTTTCTGTCCCCCAGGCTGCAGTGCAATGCCACGATCTCAGCTCACTGCAACCTCCACTTCCTGGGTTCCAGCGATTCTCCTGCCTCAGCCTCCCGAGTAGCTGGGATTACAAGCGCCCATCACCAGGCCCAGCTAATTTTTGTAGTTTCAGTAGAGATGCGGTTTTACCATGTGTGCCAGGCTGGTCTCGAACTCCTGACTTTAGGTTATCTGCCCGCCTTGGCCTGCCAAAGTGCTGGGATTATGGGCATGAACCACTGCTCCCAGACTGAATTTTTATTACAATATATTGCTATAATTGTTATATTTTATTATCAGTTACTGTTAATCTCTCACTGTGCCTAATTTGTAAATTAAATCCATCATTGCTATGTATATATAGAAAAAACCAGTGTTTATAGGGTTCAGTACTATCTGTGGTTTCAGGCATCCACTGGAGGTAGTTTATGAAACATGCTTTTACGTTAGACTCTCCTTATTTTTATCCCAAGGGGAGACTAATGTAAACACATGTTAAATAAACTGAGATGCTGTAACATGGCTTTAAAAGCTGATAGAGCTTATTTCCTCTCATTTTTCTTTTTCAGAATTTTTCCTGGTTATTCCATTTTTAATTTTTCCATGTGTACATTAAGATCCTCTGTACCTCCTGTACCTCCATCTCACATCACACCTTAAAAAAAAAAATGGTGAAAGTGGTGGCTCACGCCTGTAATCCCAAGCACTTAGTGAGGCTGAGGCCGGCAGATCACCTGAGGTCAGGAGTTTGAGACCAGCCTGACCAAATTAGACGGGAGTGGTGGTGCACATGCCTAATCGCAGCTACTCCGGAGGCTGAGACAGGAGAATCACTTGAACCCGGGAGTCAGAGTTTGCAGAGAGACAAGTCGATGGCACTGCACTTTAGCCTGGGTGACAGAGAGAGACGCCGTCTTAAAAAAATAAATAAATAAATACAAAGTGATGGGACATTGAACTTCTGTGTTTCTTTCTTTCTCAGATACTTTCATGGCTGCCCATTTAGTTGATTTTCACGTCAACGTCAAGAGTTAGGCATGGAATCAACCCAAGCAAAAAGAGTTGATTTTCTAATTTTCCTTCAATGCCCTTTGTGGTCTTAATCTATTGGATTTATGTACTTTCAATTAATCCTAAATGCAGATGTCTTCTGCAAACATGTTTCCACAGATGAAAGCCATAAATTGAAACACATTGCTTTAATTTACAGAGTTAAAAATTACAAAAATTTTCAATTCTACCTTGAGTTTTCAATTCAGTCTTCCATATACTTTCTCAATTTTCCTCATGTTGTTTAGTTTTGTTTTATTCCATCACAATTGTTCACATAGCAGATTGTCTTCGGTCTAGTGAACCATTCATTTGTATCTAAAAATTGGCCATTTTAAGATGAGAAAGATTCTTTCTCATTTAGTTTTTGAAACTGTCAATGAGGAAACTTCTTTTTCTGTACTCTCAGGTTCACTAACTAGGGTCCTGCAAATTTAACTGACAAACGACAGATTAATACGGGGAAAAAAGCATACAATTTTATTAGTATATTACATGCACAGAGTTCACGAAAAAAAGTGAAACCTTAAAAAAGCAGTTAGACTCAGGGACTTATACACCATTCCAACAAAGGAAAGGGAGTTTGGGCTTCACGGGATGACCAATTGTGGGACTGTGACTAGGAAATACATGGGGAAAAGAAACATGGAAGATAAAATGAAAGATAGAAGTTATGGTAGTAAGGTTTGTTTTTGCAGATTCATCTCAGTGCCAGCCTTCCACATCTAATAGCTCTTTTTTTCCTGGTGTAGAAGTTGGGGGCACTTTTACAAGGGAAATTTCTGTCACCTTCACAAAGGGAAATATATGCCCTACTTTATTTGGATACGGAGAAGACAGAAAACTCTTCCTATATCTGTCGATTCTCAATTGCCTTCAACTGAAAGTAACTCTTATGCCAAAGTGAAATCATTTGGGGTGATATTATGATATTTTTAAAAACTTATAATCAATTTCACATTATTATATCATTTTTATTTTTAAATTAGTTTCATAAATTCATTTTGAAAAACAGGAATAATATTTAAATATTTCCAAGAACACTGCTGTTTAGCCAAAAATGTTAATGAATACTGCATAAAGAACCGACTGATAATTCAATCATGAAAATTTATGACATTGTTCATGTATGATAAAAGTGTGAGTAACATAAAAACTAGAGGCTTTTTTGAGACGGAGTTTAGCTCTGTTGCCCAGGTGGGACTGCGATGGCTCAATCTCAGCTCACTGCAATCACCACCTCCTGGGTTCTAGCAATTCTGCTTCACACACACACCGACCCCAGCTCCTTGGATGGGTGGTGGTGCCCGGCACCACGCCCGGCTAATTTTTTGTATTTTAAGTAGAGACGAGGTTTTGCCACGTTGGCCAGGCGAGTCTAGAATTCCTGACCTCAGGTGATCCACGTACCTCAGCCTCCCGAAGTGCTGGGATTACAGGTGTGGGCCACTGAGCCTGGTGCTTTATATCCCAATCATACACAGTGCTCTCCTGGCTAAAAATTTAAATATGATATTACACACCCCTAAGCAAAACTCTGGATATTCTGGCTATATAAGCCCGAGGGAAATGTAGAAGGGGCCTTGTGGTTGAAATTCCTGCTAGAGATGAACAGGCCCAGGACAAGATAGAATTACATTGCTAAAGGATTTCAGACGAGAATAGGGATTGAGGGTTTGGTGGTAACAACAGTTTTGGAAACTCGCATTACTTGTGCACTTACTTCCAATATGCCAAGCACTGTTGCTGTTTATATTTATTTTCAAACATATTCTTGTCACAGCACTTTGAGGTTGGTGCCTTTGTCATTCCCACTTCAGAGATGAAGAATTACAGCTTGGTGGCATTCAAGATGTCGCTAGTTAGCTTGTGTATGTGAACGTTTTTTGTTGTTATTGCTGTTTTTGTTTTTGTTTTTAAGTCAATAAATTTTTATTCAAGTAATTTCACATCAAGGTCACCTTAGTTCCTCTAAAGAGCTGGAGTCAAAATACATCTTCAAAAGATTCATCTTCAAGTTAGCCCTCCTTGATACAACTGATGCTTAATCCACAGTTGTCAGCCCACAATTCTTTTATTTTGCCTTTTTTAATCTCCATTTTAATATGAATATACTGATGAAAACTTCAACAATCTTCACCAAGAATCTTTGAGATATAATTTCTTCAAACCCTTTACTCTGGGGTCATTTTACAGTTAGGTGTATCTGCCTGGTTCTCAATTTGACACACTTTCACTCTAAACATGAATGAGTTCAAATCATATTTATTCCTAAGCTATCATACTCAAGTATACTACAAAGCAGTGGAAAATATCAAAAGTTAAGGTAAAAAATTAAATTATTAGGTATTTCATACTTTTGGCTAGTTTTTGATCTGTGAGTGAAGATAACTTATACTCTATGTCCTGGCACTGTTCCTTGGAAACTTAGGGACCACATATTTAATTTTAAATGTTCTAGTAGCCACATTTTACAAAGTTTAAAAAAAAAAACTGAAATGTACTTTAATGATTTTAATCTAGTATAATCAAAAATTGTTTTAAACAAGTTATCTAATATTAAAATATTGAGTTTTTACTTTGTTTTTTTACTAAATCTTTGAAATCTGGTGTTTATTTTACACTTAAAGCACATCTCGGTTTCGACTAGCCACATTTCAATGCTTACTAGCCACATATGGCTAATGGCTATCATCTTGGACAGGACAGCGTTTATACTCTGGAAAGACACAAACAAATACTTGCTCTGCAGCAGAATACAGATGTTTTCCAAGAAAAGAATTTTTCTGACCTATTTCTGAAACCCAGAGAGTGTCTCTAATACTTTATATTTTATTGGCTTTCCTATTGTAACTGCCCAACGGGCTCTCCTTGTCCACTGCCTAGACACAGCCGAGTTATCAAGACAGGGCAACTGCGCTCAGTTCACACGGAGCTGGCAGTATGGGAGACTAAAGTTTTATTATTACTCAAATCAGTCTCCTTAAGAATTTGGGAACCAAAGGTTTTTTGTTGTTGTTGTTGTTGTTTTGTTTTTATTTGTTTTTTAGACAAAGTTTCACTCTTCTTGCCCAGGTTCAAGTGCAATGGTGCCATCTGGGCTCACTGCAACCTCTGCCAACCGGGTTCAATAGACTCTCCACACCCAGCTAATTTTGTATTTTTGGTAGAGAATGTGTTTCTCCATGTTGGTCAGGCTGGGCTTCAACTCCTGGCCTCAGGTGATCTACCCACCTCGGCCTCCCAAAGTGCTTGGATTACAGGCATGAGCAACCGTGCCTAGTGGGGACCAAAGTTTTTATGGATAATTCGGTCGGAAGGGGACCAGTGAGTCGGGAGTGCTGGTTGGATCAGAGATCAAATCATAGGGAGTGTAAGCTGTTCTTGTGTTCTAAATCAGTTCCTGGGAGTGGTGGGGTGGGGGACACAAGACTGGATAATCCAGTTTACCTATCTGGGTGATGTCAGCTGATCCATTGAGTCCAGGGTCTGCAAAATAGCTCAAGCAGTGATCTTAGGTTTTAAAATAGTGATTTTATCCCCAGGAGCAATTTGAGGAGGTTTAGAGTCTTGTAGCCTCCAGCTGTATGACTCCTAAATCATAATTCATAATCTTCTGGCTAATTTGTTAGTCCTGCAAAAGCAGTCTGGTTGCCAAGCAGGAAGGGGATTTGTTTCTAAAAGGGCTGTAATCATTTTTGTTTCAAAGCTAAACTGAGTTCCTCCCAAAGATAGTTAATCCCAAGCTCAGGAATCAACAAGGACAGCTTAGAGGTAAGAAGGAAGATGGAGTCGGTTAGATCAGATCTCTTTCACTGTAATAATTTTCTCAGCTATGGTTTTTGTAACGGCAGTTTCACTATCCACATCGCCTCACATCAGGCCTCTGACTAGAGGATCCCAACAAAACTTAGGCCAGGCCACCACCATGTCTGCCTGTCCACCCTGAAGCAGTCCAATTTCTGAAACAAAGGAAACTATATATGATAGTATAAAAGTATATATGAGAAGAAAATTATATATGATAATCCATTCTAAGGTTATCTTATTGATTAGAAGATATTAAAGTATGGGTTGACACTGCCTGGCAATATCTGCTGGTAGTATGAATTTGGTCAGTTCCTCAGACTGTAATTCCTGAGACTGAGCCTCCATTTCTGTAATGGAGACAGTAAGACGATTTGCATTACAGTGCTGAAGTAAGAACTTTACATAAATGATAAATAAGAAAATAAAAATAAAAATAATTGTACATAATAATTCAGATCAACCACTTCATGTGGTAGTTGACCCATGGAAAACTCAGTACTTCTCAATTCATAGGGTCCTCCTGCAGAGATGTATTTGAATAGAGAGGTAGGATGATGAAGGCCACGTATAATTTGAAAAAGCATGGCCAGTGATCTGAGGCAGATTTATCATTAAACTAATGAAACTCAAGTGTCTGGACCTGTACTTCCAACGTGCTCAGAGGGACCCTACAAATGTGTTACTTTCTCTCTCTTTTTAAAATCAGTGTTAACATATTTTAATCACAGATGGTTATGACTGTTATTTATTTCTACTCAATCCTCCTTTCTGTTAGAATTCACCATTGTCTGATTATGTTGGAATGCTGATGAAAATATTTGAAATTTGAGTAAGAGAAAATTCAGCTGAAGATGTATCTAGTGTGGGGATAGTAAGTCATGTGATTTGCGTATGTGTTCATGTGTGGTTCATTCCTTACTGGTTAACATGATGTAAGAATGGCTTCAAGGAATGTTCCTACTGCTCACTGGAATAATTCACCTAAATTCCTGGCAAGATGCAGGTCTAGATAACATGTTATGACGTCTAAGTATTAAAACCACCTTCCTAGCACTGAGCATGAGTATCTAAGGGAGAGTACAAATGTATGGAGCCAGAAGCTTGTCTGGAAATAATTCTTACAAAGTTTACAACTTATGTATGAAAGGAACTTGACAGAGGATTTTCCAAATTTGAAAACAATCCTAAAAACTTACTTGACATTACCAATGTGTTTTGAAATTGAAACTCTTCTAAGTTTTCAGGAAAACAAATTATCGTCAGCTACCCTGGAGGAACGATGGAATTCTCTTTCTATTACCTATAGGCAATATTACAAAATAATTTCTATCTGAAGATGGAATCAGTATTCAGTCAAAACTATAGGAAAATACGCATTGTCGTGTCACATTCAGAAATTAATAAAATATGCTATTTTGAGAAATTTGTCATGGCTATTATTTCATCTGCTTTTATAAAATTGGAATAACATTTTAATTATAAATTAATATTTACTGTCTACATTACTTTTGCATTTTTAGCTTTATATTATAGTTTTTAATGGTTAACAAGTTGTAAAAGCTTTGAGCACCAGGAAACCTTGATCTATCCCATCCCTTAAGTATACTAATACTTGGAAACTTTAAGAAATTAGCATCTAAATAAATTTTTAAATATTAAGAGTACATGGGTAAAAGAACTTTGCCGTTGATTACCCTTCATTATCTCAAGACCCTGGATTTTAAGCATTGGCTGCATAATCTTTATTTTTTGTTATATAAACCTATTTAGTGGACTTCGGGCAGTGTGTGCTGAGGCCTCCGCCAGAGCTGACTCCACTTCTAGCAAAGCAATTCCAATACCTGATGTTGGAGTCAGACGTTAATGTTGTGGGACTTTAGAAAACTATATGAACTTTTTGACCTAATGACTTAATGATACTGTCATCAGACCTAAAACTGTCCGGTGAATCAAAAGTTGTGACAGCACCGCCGGGAGCCTGTTTTGTTCAAAACGTGTCTGTATACACAAACCTGAGACAAGACACCTAATATTTAACAAGGGTTAAAGTCTCGAGTCAATTATTTCCTATCAATACGACCCCTCCAAATGAAAAGGCTGTAGATAAACTTGCCTGCACTGTTATTGAAAACTTGTCGTTTTCACGAACACACCTTTAAAACCTTTACACGTCCCAGGCATTGAAATGGACCACCGAATTGGTTACAACTGTTTTTAAGTGAGATTTTAAGTGGCTCTGAAAAGAGCCTTTTTAATTAGATGGAGATGGACAGATTTACGCCCTCTCCCCACGAATGCGGCGAGCGAGCTGGATGTCCTTGGGCATGATGGTCACCCGCTTGGCGTGGATGGCGCACAGGTTGGTGTCCTCGAAGAGCCCCACCAGGTAGGCCTCGCAGGCCTCCTGCAGCGCCATCACCGCGGAGCTCTGGAAGCGCAGGTCGGTCTTGAAGTCCTGCGCGATCTCGCGCACC
>PVKP010005019.1:62295-92911 GCA_004027715.1 Plecturocebus donacophilus | reverse complement strand
TCACTCCCCAGCAATTGCATAGCATTTCACAGGTTTAAATAAAATATTGGTTGTCTGCTTATTTGTTATTTTCATCCCCTATTCCTTCCTGTCTCCATTGTTAAGCACAATTATTGGCATAAAAGAGGTTTTTAATACCCATTTTTAGACTGTATTCTAGCCTGGGCAATAAAACAAGAATCCCGTTCTCTCTCCCTCTCTCTTCCTCTTTCTTTCTCTCTTTCATTCTTTTTTTTTCTTCCTTTTGCTGTTTCTTTCTTTCTCCTTTTCTCTCTTTTTCTAAAATCTCTTCCTCTTTCTTTCTCTCTTTTATTCTTTTTATTCTAAAAAAAAAAAAGGAATAATGTTGTTATATTCTTAATGTGATCTGATATTCCAAAGGAGAATCCGAAAAATATGTTTTTGAGATAAATAACAAAATATATAAGATTGCTAGTTTTCATATGTGGTTTGTAAATTTGACAAAATAAAATTGATTTGAATTTGGTATCTAGATTTTATGTTGGATACTTCAAAAGTAATAAAGTGGACATTTTAGAAATTATTTAGAATAAAAATAGTCATAAGTGAGTTTCTTTCCAAATACAAATTGCATCACTTAGTAGCTTTGAATATGTGGTTTGGTAAGAAACAAACATATACAAAATATCAGAAGCTTAAAAGAAGAGTGGTGTATTTCTTCTCTATGCCATCTATTCATCTTGGGCAGGCTGGGAGCTCTGCCTTTCATATTCTGCAAGTTAGGGCCAGGGTGAGAGAGCAGATATTTTCTGGAACATTGCTGGTTATTCTGGCAGAGAGAAAGAAGATGGCATATCATGTTTTGGTTCTTAGATGTTTTATTTTGATCCACAACCCTTTCAGTTTCTGATGATCTATGCAAATCACAAATCACTTGACTAGCACCAACCACCTAAGGCTAGAATAGCCCAACCCTACCAGGTTCTCAGAAAGAAATCAGAGAGATTTACCACAAAGTCTGACTTCTACAAGGGTTCAATATCATTGTGATAAAATGTAGAACAGCTTTCTAATATAGAGATAACATTACCAGTAGCTGTATAATCCAGAAAATTTTTATTAGCTTTAATGTTTTGTCTTTATGTTTATTGAGTTCTCTGACACATTTTTCAGATGTTATATAATATATGAATAGTTTCATTTTAGATCATGTTTTATTCAGGTATTGATACATTCACTTTGAGTTGTACTATTTTGCATAATGCTAGAAAAACATAAAAATTTTACCTTTCTTAAAAGTTTAGTGAGACTTGTGACTGTTCTAGTCTATCCATGTGGTAGAAAGTTTAGCTAACTTCTGTCTAATGATGGGTCAGCTTCCACTGTACTTAGGACACTGCTTTAGCTATCTGGTAAAAATACCTTGAGAAGTCTAATATGGATTTTAACATAGTCACCACGGTGATCTTGTTAGCACTGCAAACTTTACAGATTACTCTTTGAAAAAATGTGCTAGACTAAGGAGTTCAAAAGCTAATTGCTTTATTTTATGTGCCATTGGCTTAACCTTCATTCAATTTTTCTTTTGATCTCATCTCCTGGAAGGTAAGTCTTACAAAATAAGCTTCATTCTTTCTTTGCTATTATCAATGAAGGCAATATGCCTTTAATATAAAGGCAAAAGAAAATTAATTTGCTGATTTGACTGAAATGTGCTTGGTTGCATAAAACTTTCCAGCCCAGTATCATTTATTGTAAATCTACAGGAAGAATATGACATCCAACTCCACACATAAGATGATAAGTCAAGTGTTTTTCAAATAAAGAATCACTACTTCTGGAATATCTATGGATTCTGCAAGTGACCTATTCTCTGGCATTTGTGAATTCATTAACAGATAGTATTATATTTGATTTTTTAATCCTAGCCTAATAAAATTCAATATAATACATTTTGAATCACACAGTTGTCCATTATATTAGAAAGGTAAATGAATAAATTCAGTGCCCACAGGCAAGTTTGCTTTTGAATTTATGATTACTTCTGAGAAAAGTAAAAATCAAGTCAGGTCAAGAGTAGCTGTAGAAAGAACATTTACTTAGTGGTTTAAATAGAAGCAAATATTCTGAGAATTAAGTCATCTTAAGTCATTACATGTCAGTTTAGTTAGGACAAAGTCAAAAGTACTTTAAGAGTGTACTGTGGGACAAGGACAAAGTAATATTAAGAGTGTATGTATTGGTTAGATTATGCTTTTGTACAATTGAGTATGAACCACTTCTTTGTTATAAAAGTCAGTCATACGTCATCATAAGAAAAAGTTTGAGAAATTATTTTAAACACTCAGTACCATATTGTATGTGGATTAGTCCATTCTCATGCTGCTATAAAGAACTACCTGAGACTGGGTAATTTAAAAAAAGGAAAGATGTTTAATTGACTCACAGTTCTACAGAGCTGACAAGACCTTAGGAAACTTACAATCATGGCAGAAAGGGAAGCAAACACGTCCTTCTTCATGTGGTGGCAGAGAGAAAAAGCAAGTGCTCAGCAAAGGTAGAAGCCCCTTATAAAATCATCAGACTTTGTGAGAACTAACTCACTATCATGGAGAACAGCATGGGGGAAACGTCCTATGATTGAGTTAACTCCACTTGGTCCCACCCACAATATATGGAGATTATGAGAACTACAATTCAAGATGAGACTTGGCTAGGTACACAGCCAAACTATATAATTCCACTCCTGGCCACTCCCAAATCTTATGTCCTCATAGTTCACAATCATGTCTTTCCAAGAGTCCCCTAAGATCTTAACTCATTCCAGCATTAACTCATAATTCGAAGTCCAAAGTCTCATTTGAGACAAGGCAAGTCCCTTCCACCTATGAGCCTGTAAAATCAAAAGCAAGTTAGTTACTTCCTAGGTGCAATGGGAGTACAGGCTTTGGGTAAGTACATGCATTTCAAATGGGGAAAATTGACTGAAATGAAGGGGCTATAGGCTCCATGCAAGTCCAAAATCCAGTAGGGCAGTCAAATATTAAAGCTCTAAAACAATCTACTTTGACTCCATGTCTCACATCCAGATGGTGCTGATGCAAAAGATGGGCTCTCACAGCCTTGGGCAGCTCCACTCCTCTGGTTTTGCAGGTCACAGCTCTGCCTCCTGGCTGCTTTTATGGACTGGCATTGTCTAAAGCTTTTCCAGGTGCATGGTGCAAGTTATTGGTTATCCACAATTCTGGGGTCTGGAGGATGGTAGCTCTCTTCTCACAACCATACTAGGCAGTGCCCCAGTGGAGACTCTGTGTGGTCTCCAATCCCACATTTTCCTTCTGAACTGCCCTATCAGAGGTTCTCCATGAGGGTTCTGCCACTGCATCAAACTTCTACCTGGACACACAGGCATTTACATACATCCTCTGAAATCTAGGCAGAGATTCCCAAACCTCAATTCTTGACTTCTGTGGACCGGCAGGCCTAACGCCACATGTATGTTGCCAAGGCTTGGGGCTTGTACCCTGTGAAGCCATGCACTAAGCTGTACATTGGCACCTTTTAGCTACAGCTGGAGCAGAAGCGGCTGGGATGCAAAGCACCATGTCTGGAGGTTGCATAGAGCAGTGGGTCCCTGGACCTCACCCAGGAAACTATTTTTCCCTCCTACACTACCAGGCCTGTGATGGGAAGGGCTGCCATGAAGGTCTCTGAAATCTCCTGGAGACATTTCCACATTATCTTGGTGATTAACATTTGGCTCCTTGTTACGTATGCAAATTTCTGCAGCAAGCCTGAACTTCTCCTCAGAAAATGGGTTTTCTTCTCTCTTGCATCACCAGGTTGCAAATTTTCCAAACTTTTATGCTCTACTTCCTCTTGAAAGCTTTGCCACTTAGAAATTTTTTCCTCCAGATACCCCAAATCACCTCTCTCAAGTTCAAAGTTCTACACATCTCTAGAGCAGTGGCAAAAAGCTGCCAATCTCTTTGATAAAGCACAGCAAGTCACCTTTGCTCCAGTTTTCAACAAGTTCTTCATCTCCATCTGAAACCACTTCGACCGGATACTGTCCATATCAATACCAGCATTTTGGTCACAGCTATTCAACAAGCCTCTAGGAGGTTCCAAACTTTTCCACATCTTCCTGTCTTCTGAGCCCTGCAAGTATCTAGGAAGTTCCAATTTTTCCTACATTATCATGTCTTCTTCTGAGCCCTCCAAACTGTTTTAACCTTTGCCTGTTACCCAGTTCCAAAGTCACTTCCACATTTTTGGGTATCTTTATAGTAGCACCCCACTCTACCAGTACAAATTTACTGTATTGGCCCATTCTCAGGCTGCTATAAAGAACCGCCTGAGACTGGGTAGTTTAACAAAGGGAAGAGTTTTACTTGACTCACAGTTCTGCAGGACTGGGGAGACTTCAGGAAACTTACAATCATGGTGAAAGGGGAAGCAAACACGTCTTTCTTCTTATGATAGCAGGAAGGAGAAGTAAGTGCCCAGCAAAGGGGGAAGCCTCTTATAAAACCATCAGATCTCATGAGAACTAACTCACTATCAGGAGTACAGGTTAGGGGAAACTGCCCCCATGATTCAATTTTCCCTACCTGGTCTCTCTTATGACATGTGAGAATTATGGGAACTATAATTCAAGGTGAGATTGGGTGAGGACACAGACAAATCACTGATATGATTTGGCTGTTTGATATCAGTATGACACTTTATTAAATGAGTTAACTCATTGGTATGTTTTACATATGATGAAAATAACTTCACTTTTGAAAAAGCAATGACAATAAGAATGATAATGCAAATAGTTTCCATCAAGTTCTGAAACAAAAAAACAAACTGAATCTCATGTAAGTAAAAAGAATTGAAATTTGTATCAGAAAATATTTTCATTATATTATCCAACATTTCATATTAGCAAAAAATGTCTGTTTCACATTGTATTAGTATTTAAATTTAATATATTAAAATTCAAATTTTAATATATTTAACATTACCTGTATATTATTTTAAACTTACTTTGGATTTCTCATTTCAATAGCTATGATGAATAAATATCTACTAAATTTTACTACTTTATGTTTTTTAAGTTTGTAAAAATGAAGCACTGTAAAAAACTAGGTCCATTAAAATATTTTCTTGTCACCTCAAAATATGAATTTAACTAAAATTCATGGTATTGCCTTTCCACAAATTTTCTTACTTTGTATCCTATTTTTCTGCCATTCGTTCAATCTATTTCAGAAAAATTGAACTACTTTTTAATAGAATGATCTATAATCATGATCCACAGAGTCTTTGTATCTCCTCAAAGACCTTTCTAGAACCATTTTCTACTAGAAATTTCATGGCTGTGTTCAAGGATTATACTCTTAGCAAGGCCTTCCTATACTACTCAGTGTAAAACCACACTATTCAAATTCCTAGTTCCTACCTGCTTTTATCACTTCTTTTTTTTATAGTATACTTATACATCTAGTTTATCATATATTTTCCATGCGTATGTTTTTTATTCTTTGCTTGCACAGATTATAAACTTTGGAAAAGTAGGCTTTCACTAATTTTGTCCCCTATGTGTTACTGGCATGCAGGACACTCAGATATTTTAATTAATAATCTATTATGCTCACTCAAAAGTTTTTACACAGAACAATTAAATTAACTTTAGAGTGACATTGTGATAGTCAACTATCTTTACAGAAGTTGTTAGGAGGATGTAATTTTTCTTTTGTGTATTTTTTTAATTTTTAATTTTTGAAGAACATATCAGGTATATATATTCATAAGTTACATAAGATATTTTCATAGGGACAAGCATTACGTAATTATCACATCAGAGTAAATGGGGTATACATCACCTCAAGAATTTTATTATGGTACAAACAATACAATTACATTTATTTAGTTATTTTAAAATGTACAATTAAATTATTTTTGACTACAGTCACCCTGTTGTACTAGAAATATTAGGTCTTACCTATTCTTCCTAACATTTTTTTGTACCCATCCCTAGTTTTCCCCCATGTCCCCACTAGCCCTCCCAGCACCTGGTAACCATCGTTCTACTTTCTAGCTTCATGAGTTCATTTATCTTCATTTTTAGCTCTCACAAACACGTTAGATATGTGAAGTTTATCATTCTGTGCCTGGCTTATTTTACTTAAAATAATGACATGCAGTTCCACCCATGTTGTTGCAAATGGGAGGATCTCATTCTTTTTTTTTTCTTAACAGCTGAACAGTACTCCATTGCATATTTGTACCACATTTTTCTTATTCATCGGTGAATGAACACTAGGTAATTTACAAATCTTGGCTCTTTTGAATAGTGCTGCAATAAATATGAGTGCCAACATTTCTTCAATATACTGATTTATTTCTCTTGAGTATACAACTAGCAGTGAAATTGCTCAATCATATAGTAGCTCTAGATTTTTGTGGAACCTCCAAACTCTTCCCTACAGTAGTTGCACTAACTTGTATTCCCACCAACACTACACAAGGGTTCCCTTTTCTCCACATTTTCAACAGCATTTGCTATTATCAATTTTTGAATAAAAGACATTTTAACTGGGATGAGATTGTATCACATTGCAGTTTTGATATGCATTTCTCTGATGATCAATGATGTTGAGGTACTTTTCATACTATCTGTTTTCATGTGTATGTCTTCTTTTGAGAAATGTCTATCCAGGTATTTTTTTCCCATTTTTTAGTTGGATTATTAGTTTTTATTTCTATAGAGTTATTTTAGCTCCTTATATATTCTGGCTATTAATCCCTTATTAGATGGGTAGTTTGCAAATATTTTCTATCAATCAGTGGGCTGTGTCTGTATTTTGTCGATTGCTTCCTTTGCTATACAGGAGCCTTTTAACTTGATATAATCCATTTGTTTAGTTTTGCTTTGCTTGTCTGTGTTTGTGGGGTATTACTGAAGAAGCCTTTGCCTACTTTAGTGTCCTGGAAAGTTTCCTCAATATTTTGTTGTAAAATTTTCATAGTTTGAAACCTTAAATTTAAGTTTTTTTGAGATGGACTCTTGCTCTCTCGCCCAGGCTGGAGTGCAATGGTGTGATCTCCGCTCACCACAACCTCTGCCTCCTGGGTTCAAGACATTCTCCTGTCTCAGCCTCCAGAGTAGCTGATATTATAGGCACACACCACCATGCCCAGCTAATTAAAAATTAGCCCAGCTAATTTTTTGTATTTTTAGTAGAGATGTGGTTTTAGCATGTTGGCCAGTCTGGTCTCCAACTCCTGACCTCGTGATCTGCTGGAGTTGGCCTTCTGAAGTGCTGGCATTACAGGTGTGAGCCACTGCACCTGGCCCTCTTTAATCCAATTTAATTTGATTTTTGTATATGGCAAAAAATACATATAGATATTTTGTTTTCCCAGCACTGTTTATTAAACAGACTGTTCTATCTCTAATGTATATTCTTGGCAATTTTCTGAAAAATAAGCCCGCTGTAGATTTATGGATTCATCTCTAAGATCTCCATTCTGTTCCACCGATCTGTATATCTGTTTTTATGGCAGTGCTGTGACATTTTTTTTACCATAGCCCTGTAGTATAAAGTCAGGTAATTTGAGTTCTCCAGTTTTGTTCTTTTTGTTAAGAATAGATTTGGCTATTCCGGGTCTTTTGTAGTTTCCTATAAATTCTAGAATTTTTTTATTTATTTCTATGAAGAATCTCATTGGTAATTTGATTGGGATTGCATTAAGTTTGTAGATTGCTCTGGGTAGTATGGAAATTTTAACTATATTGAGTCCTCTATTCCATGAACACAAACTCCCCATTTTTTTGTCTTCTTCAATTTGCAGCAGTGTTTTATAGTTTTCATTGTAGATACCTTTCATTTCTTTGGTTAAGTTAATTCTTAGGTATTTTATTTGTAGCTCCTGTAAATGGTATTAATTTATTGATTCCTTTTTCAGATTGTTCACTGTTGACATATAGAAATGTTACTGATTTTCGTATGTTGATTTTGTATCCTGCACCTTTACTGAATTCATTCTTCAGTGCTAATAGATTTTTGAATGAATCTTTAGGTTTTTCCAAATATAAGATCATATTATCTGCAAAGAAGGATAATTTGACTTCTTCTTTACAACTTGAGCGTACTTTATTTCTTCCTCATGTCTGAGTGCTCTAGCTAGCACTTTCAGTATTATGGTGAGTAATAATGTTGAAAATTGGCATCCTTGTTATGTTCCTGATCTTAGAAGAAAGGTTTTCAGTTTTTCCTAATTTAGCATGAAACTGGCTACAGCTCTGTCGTATATGGCTTCTATTATGTTGACATGTGTTCCTTCCATACTGAGTTTTTCTAGGGTCTTTATCCAGAAGAAATGTTGAATTTTATCAAATGCTTTTTCAGCCTCAATTGCAATATTCATAGGACTTACAGTTTTTCATCATTCAGTATATAACTAGCTATGTGTCTGTCATATATGGCTTCTATTATGTTGACATATGTTCCTTCCATACCCAGTTTTTTTGGGGTATTTATCCAGAAGAAATCTTGAATTTTTTGAAATGCGTTTTCAGCCTCAATTGAAATGATCATATTTGTCCTTTTATTTTGCTGATATGATGTATCACATTGATTGATTTGCTTATGTTGAATCATCCTTGCATCTCTGGGGTAAATCTCATTTGGTCATAATGAATGATCATTTTAATGTATTATTGAATTTGATTTGCTAATATTTTGTTGAGAATTTTTGCATTAATATTTATCAGCCATATTGGCTTATAGTTTTCTCTTTCTAATGTGTCTATGTCTCTGTCTAATGAGTCTTTCTAATATGTCTATGTCTCTGTGTCTTTCTAATATGTCTATGTCTCTGTCTAATGTGTCTATGTCTGGTATCAGGATATATACTGGCCTCATATAATGAGTTTGAAAGTATTTCCTTCTCTTCTACTTTTCTGAATAGCTGAAGTAGAATTGGTATTAATTCTTCTTTAAATGTTTGATAGATTTTAGCGATGAAATCATTAGGTCCTTGACTTTTCTTTGCCAGGAGACCTTTTATTATAATGTCATTGTTGTTACCTATTTTTCGTCTGTTCGGCTTTTGGATTTCCTCATGGTTTAGTCTCGGTAGCCAGTATATGTCTACGAATTTATTCATTTATTTTATATTTTCCAGATGATTGGCAAATAATTGCTCATAGTAGCCACAAATGATCCTTTGAGCTTCTGTGTTATCAGTCATAATGTCTTCTTTTTCATCTCTGATTTTATTTATTTGGGCTCTCAATCTCTCTCTCTGTCTCTTTTCAGTTAGTCTGGCTAAAGGTTTGCCAGTTTTACTTATCTTTTCAAAAAACCAACTTTTGTTTCATTTATGTTTGTATTTTTTTTTTGTCACTTAAAATTCATTTATTTATGTTCTAATCTTTATTTTTTTTTATTCTGTTAAATTCAGGTTTGATTTGTTCTGGCTCTTGCTTTTCTAATTCTTTAACATGCATTGTCAGATTTTTAATTTGATGTTTTTCTTATTTTTGATGTAGGCACTTATAAATAGCCCTTCTAGTACTGTTTCTACTGTATCCCATAGGTTTTGATATGTTGTGTTTTATTATCAATTGTTTCAAGAAATTTTTTATTTCCTTCTTAAATTCTTCATTCACTCATTCGTCATTCAGGAGCATATTATTTAATTTTCATGGATTTGTATAGTTTTCAAAATTCCTCTGGTTATTGATTTCTAGTTTTATTCCATTGTGGTCAGAGAAGATGCATTATTTCAATTTTTGAATGTTTTAATACATACCTAACATATAATCTTTCCTTGAAAATAATCTATATGCTAAGGAAAAGAATGTGTATCCTTCCACCATTTGATGAAATGTTCTGAAAATATCTATTAGGTCCACTTGGTCTATGGTGCAGATTAAGTCTGATTTTTCTCTATTTCTTTTCTGTCTGGAATATCTGTCCAATGCTGAAAGTGGGGTGTTGAAGTATCTGGCTATTACTGAATTGAGGTCTGCCTCTCTCTTTAGCTGTGATAATGTTTGCTTTATATATCTGGGTGGTCCACTGTTGAGTGGACATTTATTTACAATTATTATATCCTCTCTCTTCATGATCCCCTTTATCATTATATAGTGACCTTCTTTGTCTTTTCTTATAGTTTTTGTCTTGAATTCTATTTTCCCTAAGAATAGCTACTCCTTCTCTTTTCTGGTTTCCATTGCCATGGAGTATTTTTTCCATCCCTTTATTTTCAGTCTATGTGTGTCAATATAGGTGAAGTGTGTTTCTTGTAGACAACAGATCAATGGACCATGTTTATTTATTCATTCAGGCACTCTATATCTTTTGATTGATAAGTTAGTCCACTTACATGCAATTTATTACTGATAAGTAAGGGCATACTCCTACCATATCGTTATTTTGTTTTCTGAATGTTTTGTGGTCTTCTCTTTCTTATTTTCTTCTTCCTGTCTTTCTTTTAGTGAAGGTGATTTTCTCTGGTGGTATAATTTAATTTCTTACTTTTCAGTTTTTGTGTATTTGTTTCATGTTTTTTGATTTGCAGTTATGATGAAGCTAACAAGTACTATCATATAACTCATTATTTTAATCTGATAACAACTTAACACTGTCTACATATACAAATAAACAAACAAACAAAAACTAATAAAACCCTATTTTAACTTTGTCCCCCTGTGTTTTAATGCTTTGTTGTTTCTATGTATATATCTTATTGTAATGTGTATGTCTGTAATTGTTGTAGCTACTACTTTTGCTTGGCTAAAGATAGTCTACACATCAATTTACAGTGTTGTAATGTTCTGTGCTTTTCTGTATATTTACTATTATCAGTAAGTTTTGTATCTTCAGGTGAGTTCCTATTGCTCATTAATGTCCTTTTATTTATCATTGAGGTACTCCCGTTTCCATTTCTTGTAGCAGGTCTGGAGATGATGAAATCCCTCAGCTTTCATTTGTCTGGTAAAGTATTTACTTCTCCTTCATGTTTGAAAAGTATTTTCAGTGGTTACAGTATTCTAGGGTTAAACCTTTTTTTTTTTTTTTTTTTTTTTTTCCATCAGTGCTTGAAATATTTCATGCCACTCTCTACTGACCTGTAAGCTTTTTACTGGAAAGTTTTCACCAGACATATTTCAGTTCTATTGTATGCTATTTATGTTTGCTCTCTTACTGCTTTTAGGATTTTTTCTGTATCCTTGACTCTTAGGAGATTGATTATTAAATACCTTGAGGTTGCTTTTTGTGGGTTAATCTGCTTCATGTTGTATAACCTTCTCATACTTTGATATTGTTATCTTTCTCTAGGTTTGAGAAGTTCTCTGTTATTATTCCTTTTAATAAACTTTTTACCCTTATCTCTTTCTTTACCTCTTCTTTAAGGTCAATAACTCTTAGTTATGCTCTTTTGGGGCTATTTTCTAGACTCAACAGGCATGCTTCATTATTTTATATTCTTTTTTCTTCTGTGTCTTCTGACTATACTTTCCGATTGTCTGTCTTCAAGCTCTCTGATTACTTTTTCTGCTTGAACAATTCTGCTATGAAAAGAATAATGCATTTTCAACATGTCAATTGCATGTTTTAACTCCAGAATTTCTGCCTGATTTTTAAAAATTATTTCAATCTCCTTGTTAAATTTATCTGATAAGTTCTTAATTTCTTCTCTGTATTATCATGAATTTCTTTTGGTCTCCTCAGAAGAACTGTTTGAATTCTCTGTTTGAAAGGTCATATATCTCTCTTTCTCCAGGATTGGTCCCTGGTGTCTTATTTAGTTCACTTGATGAAGTCATGTTTTCCTGGATGGTCTTGATCCATGCAGATATTTGTTTGTTTCTGTGCATTGAAAGGGTTAGGTATTTGTTATAGTTTTCACAGTCTGAACTTGTTTGCACCTGTCCTTCTTGTAAGGTTTTCCAGGTATTTGAAAGGACCTGGGTGTTGTGACCTAAGCCATATCTGCATTAGGAGGCACCCAAAGCTCAGTAATGGTACGGTTCTTGCAGACTCATAGATGTGCCACCTCGGTGGTCTTGGGTAAAATCTGGAAGAATTCTCTGAATTACCAGGAGGAGAATCTTGTTTTGTTTCCTTACTTTCTCTCAAGCAAGTGGAGTCTCTCTCTTTCTCTCTATCTCTGTGCCATCTGGAGCTGACAGTTGGGTGACACAAGCACCTTTGTGGCCACCACCACTGGGGCTGTATTGGTTTAGAACTGAAGCAAGCACAGCACTGAGTCTTGCCTAAGGCCTGCTATAACTGGTACCTGGATACTACCTATATTTGCTCAATGCCCTGTGTTTCTATAATCAACAGGTGGTGAAACCAGCTGTTTGTGCCCTCCCTTTCAGGGTGATAAGATCCCCGAGACCCCACTCAGGTCCAGATGTGATATCAGGAACTGGAGTCAAATATCTTACAAGTCCTCCTGGTGTTCTATTGTACTATAGCCAAGCTGTAACTCAAGCTATGAGATACAGTCCTTTTCATTCTTTGTTTCCCCTTTTTACAGGCAGAGGAACTTCACCCCATTGCCACCATCATCACAGGCCTACAGAGAGCACTGTCAGGCTACAACCCTACAACCAAGGCTTCCTTAAGGCCAAGAACTCTTTAGTCAGCTTGTGGTGAATGCTGCCTGGTCTGGGACTCACTCCTCAGATCAAGAAGCTCCCCTCTGGCCCATGGCAGGTCCAGAAATGTCTTTCAATAGAAAATGAATGGAATTGGGGACCACAAGAGCCTGCTTAGTGCTCTACTCCACTGTGGCTGACCTGCTACCTGAAGTCAGCTGGTCTCAGAGTCTCATCCAAGGCCCATAGTGTACTACCTTTATCACTGCTGCTTATTCAGGCCCCATAGGGTCATTAGTCAGCAGATTTTGGATCCTGAGAAGTCATGGCTCTTCCTTAGAAGGCAGCAGGTTCCTTTATGGTCAGAGTGTGTCTAGAAATATTATTTAGGAGCTAAGGCCCAGATAGGGGGCCTTGTTTTCTGACTGTTGCCCTATCCTGCTTTGGCTGAGCTGGTATTGATGATACAAGATAAAGTAAGAGTAGGTACATTGTAATTATGCATTTACATGTAATTTAATTTCATTTCTTGTTTAGTTAAAGGAAGATCACATAGCCAAATAAACATATGAATGTTTAAGTGACCCCATAAGCACTGGAGAAATAATTAGAAATATTTCTAATGTCAAATGAAATACTGTTATATATTGACTTCACTATGTTAGAATTCAGAGCTAGTAGTAATTATGAATTTCCAAACCCTCATATTTAACTTTTTTAAAATTGCTATTAGTGCATTTAAAATATTTTTTAAATATATAACATTTGAATTTTTATTCTTTCTAGTAAACTCTTAATTATTAAAGAGAAGGAGACTCATATACATGTTTACGGAAATAATATAAACTCAGTAAATATCTGAGCAAAAGAATCCAAACAAATAAATTACAGTGGTAAAATCTGCTCTTCCTTGCAGACTGATGTGTGAACAGAATAAGGAGACACACACACACACACACACACACACACACACACACACATGCAATCCTTCCTCAAAGGGACAGAGCTGACAAATGAAAGATTCTCCTTGCATGACCTTAAAATAATCTAATATTTCTCCATTATTACACAAAGGAATTACTGCGGTTTTATTTTTGATCTCAAGTGAATAAGGGCTCACCTTTTGATGGTTGCCATTTTATGCTTTTTGTACGTAATAACTGCCGTGACATTTACGGTGCTCCAATGTGTCTTTCTTAATGTGAAGGAATCATCTGTGCATTAATGAACTGGCTTGATGTATCAGCTAAACCTTTCAAAGAAGCAATTAAATCTCTGTAAGAACTTGTGTGAATGGCATGATTTATGGTGATCTAACAAGAAGAAGTATAAACAAAAAGTAATTAATTTTTAAGGTGGCAATCAAGTAGTACAACATAAGAACTACATCTATTCAACTCCATCTACATAGAACATAATAACAACATGCTATTGTTTAAATGTCTCATCAAATTTCAAATAGTACTTTTGGGAAAATGTTTAACTTTATTACTGTTCCAAAAATTTTAAATTAAAACTATTGGGTATCATTCTCATCTATCAAACTAGAAAACTTAAATTAGACACAGAAGGAACATGAATATTCAAGGTTAGGAAAGGAATGTTGAAATGACTAGGGCTTAACGTTGTTAATGGCAGGATAAGCAGTAATCTTGCTGTTTGTTTTTTTTTGATAATTTTTCAATACTATTAGAAGCCTGAAGATATCATATACCACAATTTATAAACTACCCTTATTAAATTGTCATATAGAATTAATATCTAAGGATCATTATGGCATTCAATAATTTTTTTATGTCTACCATCAAAGCAAACACCCAAAATATCCAAGCATATAGCAAGAGTAAGTTTGACTATGTTAATGCACCAGAGAAATTGTATTCAGCACTTTAGGTGATACTTAATTACACCAAATGTATTTTTTTATGTAGCACGTATTGAGTCCATTTATGATAGGTACCATCTTAATCGATTTACACTTAGTTCTTATAAGGCTTACTTCTTGTGAGATCTAATATTTTTCTCAATTTAATGACAAAGATCATTTTAATTAAAGTAACTTGGTTAGGGTCACACCGCTCATGTGTAATGAAGCAAAGACCAGAAATGCATCTAATGAGAAAAATCTATACTCTTAACCCTTGAAGTATACTGACTATTCGGTGATGTAATTTTATTGAGCCAAAAAATACTAAAACACACTCTTTGTGTATAGATTACATGTTTAAACTGGATTGTTAGAAACTAATAACCTCTCTCTCTCCCCCCTTCCTCTCTCTCTCTCCCCACCCCCTTTTGCTTTTGTCCCTTATTATTGCTTGATATATTAGGCATATATCCCTACTATATAACTATAGTGGACTAGGATGAGTTGTTATTTGCACAAATTATTTTTCTTCAAGGGTCACAACAGACTTTTGTTTTTCTCAGTCTGCCTGCTTGCTTTAATAATCTACATTATACTGAGTTCAAAAGTGTGGAGGTTTCTTAATCAAAAATTTGCGTGTTTATGTGGTTGTCTCCATGTATTGCAGACCGGTTTGACATACCACACTTTGGGAGGAGTCTGGAGCATAAAGAGTATCTTTGAATGGGACCTGAGAGAAGCAATAATGCAAGTCAGTAACAACACATGATCAAATTAAAATATAAGCAGAGAAATGCTATTAACCAGAATATATTGTTTTTAATATTATAAACACAGGATATGTTCTTATATAAATTCAGAAGTCTTTTTAAGGTCCATTCTCTTCTCTTTTCCTTGTGGCATCTTTTATTTGATCTTTGTAGGTCACTCTAAGTGTTCGCCTATTAAGAATATATTGCTTGATTCCATAGACATGGCATTTTATTGCTCATCTTGAACTCTTTTCTGACAGTTAATATAGTTGGAATTGATGTTTTTTAATAAGTGTGTTTCTTTAGTGTTTCTTTTCTCAATTAGACTGTGAGTGTCGTGAGGACAGAACAGAAAAGATAGTTGTCATCATCTGTTCAGTATCATAAGGACATTATTAAGTGAATAAGTGAGTGTCTTTCATGATTTTTTTTTCTTTGAGATGGAGTCTCACCCAGACTGGCGTGCAGTGATGCAATTTCAGCTCACTTCAACCTCCACCTCACAAGTTCAAGTGATTCTCTTGCCTCAGCCTCTCAAGTAGCTGGTACTACAGGTATGCACCATCATTCCTGGTTAATTTTTGTATTTTTACTAGAGATGGGTTTTTGCCATGTTGGTCTGGCTGGTCTCAAACTACTGACCTCAAGTGATCCACCCTCCATGGCCTCCCAAAGTTCTGGGATTACAGGCGTGAGCCACAATGCCTAGCCCTCATACATGTTAATAAAAATTGATAAATTAAGTTTTTTCTGATTAAGGAATCAGACATATATATATATATATATATATATATATACATACACACATACATATATGATTGCATATATATATTATATATATCATCACATAATTGTATATATCATATACAATACATATTAAGTGCATCAGAAATCTGTGGAGATTATATAATGTGCTCATGGAATTGCACTGATTTTAGGAATTCTAACTAAAAGGATGTTTGGAAGTGGGTTGCATGGGATTTTGAGCTGGTCCTGTAAGAGGTAGAAGAAGATATATTTTCAGGATAATTTGTTTATGGCCCACTATTCTCCATAAAGCATACGACTTTGACCTTGTTATCTACTCATAAATTTTATTGCATCTTTTTAACCATTTCAAGCTGAACATAGTGTGAACTAAAGGTATGAATACTTAAATCTAAATATATAAAATGTAGGAAAGGAGCTTCAACATGGTTGATTAGATACATCTGGTACTTGCCTCTTCCACAAAGAGAACCAAAATAGCGAGTAGATAACAACACACTTAAAATAGATCATCTAAGAGAGGGCACTGGAATTCAACAAAGAAGTGACAGGGAACACCTAAAGCAAGGAAAGATAAGAAAGCAAAGCAGATGCTTGGCTGGGATTGGTTGGGAGCTTGGAGAGACTCAAAGTGGTGAAAAGAGAGATTCTCAGTGGTCTATATTTCACCATACTATCATATCCATGGGAGATCCTTTTGACCCAATTGGGCCCTGAAATCAACATGGGGAGCTTCCTGGAGAAAATGCAACAAGATTGCTCCAGAGAAGGGGCTGAGAAGGTGTCCCATAAACCCTCAAGTCCTAAGCAGCTGCCACTTTAAAGGTCAAAGCTCAAGTGAGGTGTATCTTCCAGATGACTGCCTACAGTTGCTCCCACTGAAAGCAGCTCTGCCTTCTCCAAAAGAAGGGCTACAGTGCATAGCTGCTACCTTCACCAAGCGTTCTGCTGGTAGCCTCAAGATTGCCCTGTACCTGCCTAACACAGAAAGTGCCTGTATGTACTATCAGGGGACCTGAGGAAGGTCTTCTTGGTCCAGTTTCACTCCCCTTAGTACCTAAGAACACTGTCCAGAGCCTGGGTTGTCCCACTATAGCTACTGTCATCACTCATGCCACGTCTGCTACCTACAGGCATGAGAACCTTCAGACCTGTCCAGCCCACTGCTACCATTTCCTGCATCTGACAAAGCTGCTGGGAGATTCAGAAATTGTCCTGCCTGCACCTGCTAAGACCAGTTTCAGTGTACCCCATCCTGGGACCCGAGGACCGGTATACTTAATCCATCGCTACCAGCAAAGGGGCTTGATGAATGGCCCAACTGATATTCCAGTCACTACAGACTCCACTAGTATCTTCATTCTAAGCCACTGAGGAAGTCAGTCACCACTGATTTTGTTACTGCCAAAAAAAAATCAAATGGAAGACATGCTATTGTATGCAATCACAATCAAAGCCAACATGGACTACATCCAGACACAGGAAGCCCAGAAATTCTGAAATAGAGACAATTCATAAAGGTCTTTTCTACAGCACATTATAATCAACATGTCAAAAGTCAAACACAAAGAGAGAAGTCTAAAGAAAGCATGAGAAAACCATCTAGTCATTTGTGAACAAACCCGAATCAGACCAGTAGTGGTTTTCTCAGCAGAAATCTCAGATAAGGAAAGAATGAGATGATATATTCAAAGTGCTAAAATTTGTTTAAAAACCTTCATCCAAGGATATAATACTCATAAAATTATCATTCATAGATGAAGGATAAACACATTCTTTCTCAGATAAACAAAAGTTGAGGGAAATTTATCACCACCATATCAGTCCTTCGATAAATGCTTAATGATATTTATCATCAATATGGATAGGTCGTTTGTATCTAGAAATACACATGACCTATCCATATTGAATAAAAAAAGAATAGAAAACCTGAACAGACCAATAATAATTAAAATATGTTACAAGGCAATAGTAACCAAAATGGCATTGTTTTTGTATAAGAAACAGATACATAAACAGTAATAAAAAGACTTAGGACAAGATAGTATTACTGCTGAATTTTATTGAGTTTTCAAGGAAAAACTAACACCAATTCTTATCCAACTATTTCAGAAAATTAAAGAGTATTCCATGGTGTATATGTGCCATATTTTCTTTCTCCATTCTATCATGGATGGGCATATGGGTTGGTTCCAAGTATTTGCTATTGTAAGTAGTGCTGCAATAAACATATGTGTACATGTGTCTTTACAGTAGAATTATTTATAACTTTTTGAGTGTATACCCAATAATGCGTTTGCTGGGTCAGATTGTACCATGTCCTTTGCAGTGACATGGATGAAGTTGGAGGCCATATTTCTCAGCAAACTAACATAGGAACAGAAAATGAAACACCGCATGTTCTCACTCATGAGTGAGAGTTGAACAATGAGAACACATGGACAACGGGGAGGGCCACAACATATACCAAGGCCTTTTAGGGGATAGGGGACAAGGGGAGGGAGAGCATTAGGACAAGTATCTGATGCATGCAGGGCTTAAAGCCTAGATGATGGGTTGATAGGTGCAGCAAACCAACATGGTACATGTATACCTATCTAACAAACCTGCACATTCTGTACATGTATCCTAGAACTTAAAACAAATGGAAGAGGAAGGAATTCTACTCAACTAATTATATGAGGCCAGCATTATCCTAATACCAAAACCAGACAAGGATGCAACACACAAAGAAAACTACAGATACATATTCCTGATGAACATAGACACAAAAATCCTCAATAAAATACTGGCAGACTGAATCCAACAGAACATTAAAAAGATAATGCATCATGATCAAGTAGACTTTTTCTCAGAGATGCAAGGATGGCTCAACATATGCAAATCAATAAGCATGACATCAACAGAATGAAAGACAAAAACCATATGATCATCTCAAAATACCCAGAAAAAGCATTAAAGTTAACATCACTTTATGGTAAAAACTCTTGAAAACTGCACATAGAAGGACCATATCTCAAAGTAATAACAGTCATATAAAGGAAACCCATTGCTAACATCATGCTGAATGGGGAAAACTGAAAGCCTCTGATAGCTGTAACAAGACCAAATTTTCCCACTTTCACCACTCCTATTCAAAATAGGACTGGAAGTTTTAGCCAGAGGAATCAGTCAAGGAAGAGGAATAAAGGGAATCAAATTAGAAAATAAAGAGTAAAAAGGTCCATCATAACAGAGGATATAATACTGTATTCAGAAAAACCTAAAGAATCCACCAAAAAAAAAAAAAAAAAAAACCTCACTTAGATCTAATAAATAAATTCAGTAATTTTGGGAAACAAAATCAGCATACAAAAATCAAGAGCATTTCTATATATCAAAAACCTAAATAGCTGAGAAAAAAATCTAGAAGTCAATTTAATTTATAATAGCTACAAAAATATTTAGAAATAAATTTAACCAAGGAGGTAGAAGACCTTGAATATGGATATGGTTTGGTTCTGTGGCCCCACCAAAATCTCATCTCAAATTGCAATTCCCAAGGGAGGTGCCTGGTAAAAGGTGATTCAATTATGCCAGCAGTTTCCCCATGCTGTTTTTCTGATACAGTTTCACAAGATCTGGTTGTTTGACAAGTGTTCAGCTCTTCCCACTTCTCTCTCCTGCCACCATATAAGAAATGCCTTCCTCTTTGCCTCATGCCACGATTGTGAGGTTTCTGAGACCTCCCTAGCTATGTGGAACTGTGAGTCAATTAAACCTCTTGTCTTTATAAGTTAGCCAGTTTCAGGTAGTTCTTTACAGCAGTGCAAAAACAGACTAATACAAGCTCTATAAGGAAAACTACAAAACAGTGATAAAATAAATTGAAAATGACACCAAAAAACTGGAAAACTTTCCATAGTCATTGGTTGGAAGAATTAATATTGTTAAAATGATGATACAGCCCAAAGCAATCTGCATATTCAATATAACCCCTATCCAAATACCAACATCATTTTTCACAGAAATAGAATAAAACCCTAAAATCAGTATTGAACAAAACCAAGGCTGAATAGCCAAAGCAATCTTAAGCATAAAAACAAAATGAAATAAAACAAAGCTAGAGGCATCACACTAGCTGACTTTTAAATATATTATAAGGCAATAGTAATCAAAATGGCATGGTTTTTGTATAAGAAACAGACACATAGACCAATGCAACAGAAAAGAGAACTAAGAAATGTATTCACGTACTTATAGCCAATTGATTTAAACATAGGTGCCAAGAACATATACTGAGAAAATAGTACCCTGCCAGGGAAATAGGTGATCATATGTAGAAGAATGACACTGGACCCCTATCTCTCAAGATGGATTAAATATTTAAGCATAAAACTAGAAACTATAAAACTAGTAAAAGAAAATACAAGAAAAATACTTCAGGACTTACTCTAAATAGAGGTTTTATGGCTAAGACCTCAAAAGCACAGGCAATGAAAACAATAATAGACAAATAGGACTGACTATATCAAACTAAAAAGATTCTGCACAGCAAAGGAAACAATCAGTAGAATAAAGAGACAACTAATTGAATGGGAGAAAATACTTAGCAAGGTAAAACAGTAAATATAACGTCAAAACACAAGCAACAAATGAAAATATCAGAAAACCTCTAAAAATCTTCCCATGCATACATATATAATATGTTGGAATATCTATAAATGGATGTATAGATATATAGATTAATACATTTGTAAGGAATACAGAGTGCAACAATTCCATCAATACTACTGTATTTAAATATTAAATTTAAAATTAGACAAGGTTAAGAGTAATTCTGTATTTTAGACATATATTTGTATAACACAGCCCTAAAATTATTTATATGTCAAATTATAATAAAAAATTACTATATAGTCAAAGGTAGTATGGTTGGAACCTGACTTTTTAACAAACATCTTCTGTAAATTTGGTATGCATAATTCTTGTTCTGTTCATTGGAAAAGGGATCTAATGTGTGTGTACCCCAACTAAAAGCCAAGAACTTTTGTTAACATCCTCATGAAATAACCCTATACCCCAAATCAATAATGTATTGTAATTAGACATTTCCACTACTTTGGGTTTAAGTCAGACAAAATCTTTGCAGAATTTTTTGCAATATAAACATGTTACTCGCAAAAAATTAAAAATGAAATGAATAGCAAAATAAACTTTTACACTTACTGAAAACAATTCTCTAAGAAATTTAGTTTAACCACATAAGCTCAATTAACATGTAATTGCAAATAAACCACACCTACCATTTTAAGTGGATTTGCTGACTTCTTCCTCATAAATATGTATAAAAATAACAAAAATATATATATAATATTGACTTTTCTATAAAATATGATAATTTTGTCACAGCTTGACAGTATTTTCCTCTAAATTATGTTACTAACTATACCTGGTATAAACCATATGTATAGTTTTTTTTTTCTTATATGGTTTTCTTAAACCATATGTATAGTTCTGTAATAAGTCCTGTTTACTTTCTTCAATTAACAATTGTTAGATTTATCTAGGATGTATGTATTATTATAATTAAAATAAATTAATCACAACTTTTAGGGTTTATTTGGTTGATATTTATTATTATTATTATTACTTTGAGATGGAGTCTTGCTCTGTCACCCAGCTGGAGTGCAGCAGCATAATCTTTGCACACTGCAACCTCCACTTCCTGGGTTAGAGTGATTCTCCTGCCTCAGCCTCCTGGGTACCTGGGACTACAGGCATGTGCCAACACACCTAGCTGCTTTTTGTATTTTTAGTAGAGACGAGGTTTCACCATGTTGGCCAAGCTGGTCTGGAACTCCTGATCTCAGGTGGTCCACTTACCTTGGCTTCCCACAGTGCTGGGATTACAGGCTTGAGCCATCGTACTCAGCTAGTTGATGTATTTTAAATGTCCTAAATGTATCACCTTTCAAATCACATATGTTTTTCTGATTTTTTTTTGTAGTTTTTATTAAAATATATAATTGTGTCTTTTTTGTCAACATGTTTACATATTGCTTTGGTTCATTTACTGCTTGTGGTCGTAAATACTTATACTATAAATTAACAATATTTTTCTTTCCTTCATAAATGACTTTCTGGAATTAAAGAAATTTCACACTAACTAATTAGAAGGTCTTGAAGTTTTAGAAATTTATTGCTGTTTAGTTTAAAGTAGTTCTATAATTTTTCAAAGGTTTTTCTTGACCATGCCATGTCTCCTTTTGTTGTTTGTTGTATATTTTATTCTTTTTGTGAGAGTGAGAGAAAAAAATCAACAGGTTCTCTTGAAATAACATTCAAATCTGTAAGTTTAATTTCTATGCAGTGAATGAGACAATTTTCAGGGCAATCAACAAAACATATCATAGTGAAGTGATGTTGGAAATGAAAGAAGTATTTTATTTATACATTATGTCTTTCCTAATGAGATTTTATTAAGGAGCCCAGTTTTGCCATAGATACTAATAGGCAAAGTAAGTTATGTAACCACGCTTCATAAAATTACAAAGTATCTCAACGCACATTTGATTTTTGAAATGTTTAAAATAATTTTTACATTCCTCAAAGTAACTGATAAAATGTGTTTGTATATAAACACATTTTATCACATTATTTGCTGATATATTTTTAGCATCATACATTCTCAAAACATGTTAGTTCTATAAATAATTAGAAGATAAAATATGTTATTTACCCATCCTAAAGGAAGAAAATAGTACTATAGTGCAAATCACTTGGTATATTATTGTATTTATTTCAATGTGCTAAATGCAGACACCAGAAGAAAATGTCTAGCCTCAACCATAGCATTCAATTACTTTGACATTAGTTTTATTTGTTTCTTCATTTCTTAAATAAAAAGCCATCAAACTTCTATACTAATCTCTCACTGTCACATCCTTATCCCACATTTTCAGAAACCTAGGTAATTGCTGAAAATATTCATTGAGAGTATTTTGCTTTGCTAAGCTAAATTTTGTTCTTAAATTGAGCATTAGGTTTGTAATCAAAAAGATTTATGATGTATGTATTAGATCACTGCATCAAGTCACTTTCTTTACATCCATCGTTACCTAGCAAAAGAGAGTAATATAGCATGCTTTCTAACTTTCCCCAAGATTATTGAAAACAGAATAGCGTAAAAAGTGAAAGGAAATGAAGCAAACATACTTGCATTTAGCTTTAATAAGTTTCAGGGTTTACTTCTGATCATAGCTCAACTCCTAACATTCTAGAAAGAGAGACTAAGGAATGGTGGCCATAGCCTTTGTAATACAAATTATATTATCAAACACCACAGGAAAGTCAACTTCTACCTGTTTCAATTTCTGAATCTTATTAGGAGCTACCATTGATTAACATATACATTATATATATATATATATATATTTATTTATTTTGTTGATAGATATTTTACATACTTCTGGGGTACAAGTGATATTTTATTCTATGCACAGAATGTGCAATGATCAACTCAGGTTATTTGAGGTATCCAGCACCTTGATTATTTATCATTTCTATGTCCTCTCTTCCAGCTACTTTGAACTATATAACACATTGCTATAAACTATAGTCACCTTATTCTGCTGTCAAATATTAACATTTATACTTTCTGACTGTAGGTTTGTATCCTCTAATTGATCTCTCTTTATCTCCCTTCTTCCGTACTTACACCAGTCCCAGCCTCTGGTATCTGTCATTGTAATCTCTACCTCCAGGAAGGAAAATGTTTTTAGTTCCCACATACAAGTGAGAACATGCAAAATGTGTCTTTCTGTGTCTTGTTTATTTGACATAACATAATGATCTCCAGTTCTATCTTCTTTGCTGCAAATGGCATGATTTCAATCTTTATATGGCCAAGTGGTATTCCATTCTGCAAATACACCACATTTTCTACATCTGTTTGTCTGTTGATGGGCACTTAGGTTGATTTCATCTTTGCTGTTGTGAATATTGCTGCAATAAACACATGAGTGCAATAATTCCCTTGATATGTGGACTTATTTTCCTGTGGATAAATACCCAGCAGCAGGATTGATAGATTTTATGGTAGTTATATTTTTAGTTTTTTGGGAAATCTGCACACTGTTTTCCATGGTGGCTGTACTAATTTACATTCTCACCAACAGTGCATAAAAATGTCCTCTTCTCTGAACGCTTGGAGCAGCTGCAATTTTTCATCTTTTTGATAATAACCATTTTCACTTGGTAAGCTGATATCTCCTTGAGTTTTGATTTTCATTTCCCTGACTAGTAATGATGAACATTTTTTCACATATCTCTTGGCCACTTGTATGTCTTCTTTTGAGAAATGTCTATTCAGGTGCTTTGGCCACTTTTTAATGATATTATTTGCTTTTTTTACTATTGAGTTGTCTGAGTTTCTTGTACAGTCTGGATATTAGCCCCTTGTTGGATCAATTATTTTTTACTGTTTTACCATGCTAAGTATGTTTTTATATATCAAACGTCTTTATTCATTCTAAATGATACAGATTCCTTGGCTTACTACATTAGCACATCTGGATGTGAGGCATGCAAATCTGTCTTTACAAAATATAACATGGGATTTTTGTGCACAGTACCATTTAAAACCTTTGTAATAGACCATAGAATCACAACAGAAGGATTGTGGTAAGCTTGGTAACTGAGTTTGAAATAGTTGTGCAGGTGGTTGCTTCCAATTTATTTCCCACTCCTTGAGTTAATCTTATTTACAGAATCTGATGAGACAAATTTTGTCCTAAACCTAATAGACTTGGCTTTCTAGATTAATGTTATATAATACATTTAGGATGAAATAGACCTTATCCTGATTCTCTTAGTAATATGTCTCTTCTCTTTGAATGTAAATATTGTATTTTAAAATATTTATTATTTTCTGTAATCATATATACTGTTATAATGTTCAGCTATTAAATGTTTTGATTATATATATTTCATAGTCATGATTGTATATCATTTATTTTTCTAGCTGTCAGAGATCAAACTATAGACCTCAGCATGTACTGACCATGCTTCTTTCAGACTATCTTATTGAAAATGTAGTGAAATGTCCTAATTCTTAAGAGAGGAATTTCTTTCTACTAGCTGTCATGGCCCCTTGAAAATCTAGGCATAATTTCGTATCTTAGAAATCTTTTGTGCATGGTTTGACATGGACCGCATAAAAGAATTAAATGAATAAATAAGTAGATAATATATGAGCTTATAATAAGATTGCCAAGACATAAAAACAAAAATTTAAATAGTGAAAGTGGATACCTAGGAATGCAATAATTTAATACTGATGTAATTATACCTTCCCATTTGCCCTTCATCATTCTAATCACTTATAAACCCCCAAGATAACATGAATCTGTGAATCTACATAGGACATATTTAATTTAGATAAATCTAATAATAAAGGCAGATTCTAGAACATTGTTACCTTAGTAAATTTTTGGAATGATAGTTCTGTATGGACACCGGAAAACACAATTTTCCCAGCTTTTCAACAAATGCCCAACAGGTACAATCTTTCAGTAGTACAGGTTACTTTCTGTCTGGGCCTTGGAATTTTTACCACACAGTTACAGGATGATTTACTGCTGGATTAATCTTAATGGTATTCTGTGATCCCTAGCAATTTGTTCGCCAACAGTCATGGTCCCTTCCGCATACATTAGCCTAACAATATATAAAGCAACCCTTCTCACTGATACATTATCTTCTCTTTCATAAAGAATACTTCTAAATAATGTTTAAGTGTATAGAGTTACCTGTTTATATATTACATTGTAAAATTTTCTCATTAAAGACCCATTGGGTCACAGGATTTAGGCAACACAATCTATTATTGAACATGTTTTAATATTCCATATCAATGAATGAACCAGTCTATGTCTATTCAGCATTACAGATATATGTGGATTTATAATATTTTGAAATAGTATGGGTATATGTTTACGAGTGTGTCTTTCCTTTTTTCTTCCATTGGAAAAGATAGCTTTGTATTTAATTTCTCATTGTCAGTACATAAAGCATCAAAAAAAGAGACACGGTCAATAACACCTTCAGGCTATTAATTTCCAAACATTCAAGCTTTAAGAAAACATAGGGAAAAGAACACTCTTGCGTAAAGGTGGTAGTATTTTTAAAAAGATGAACAGTCCCTCTTAGGACTAACAAAATAATCCTTAAGCTGGATGAAAAGGCAAATATTATAGGTACCCAGTGCCCTGAGTCTATCTAATGTCAAGCATCCTAGTAGTGTCACTGAGGCCCAGCAGAGTTCTAGAGAACACTAGCTATGTGATATATTGAGGCAGATACATGGCAGTTCATGTTTTCAGCAATATTTAGTGAGTATATTTATATATCAGGTACTGTTTTAGACACTGGTACTAGAGCAGTGAACAGAAATGACCTACATCCCTCTCCTTATGGATCTTTCATTTCAATTATAGAGGGTAGTGTGGAGAAACAAATGAAGAGACTGTCAAGTCATAACAAAGACTATGGGAAATGATTTAAAGCAAAAAAAAAAAAAAAAAAAGAAGAAGAAGAAAGAGAGAGAGGATAGAGAGGGTACCAGGAAGGTGCCAAGGATGACTACTCTTTTTTTTTTTCCACATGGTGATATTGGTAGGACTCAATGAGAAGATGATTTTTTGAGCAAATTTTAGGAGATAAAACAGCCAAGTATATTTCTGAGAGCAGCTGTCCCAGTAAAAGTATAGTTTAGATCAGCAATTCTCATCTCTGTATGTTAGTAACAAAAACTCACCAGACAATTCAATAGTCTGTTTAGGATTGTGAAAAATTGGCCTAGATTATAGCGATATGGAGAAAGGACACAGATACATTCATCTGGTTATTGACATCGAAGGAAGGAAGACTCATCTTTCTACTCTTTCCCAAACAAATTGATGTGCTTAGGTGATCCACTCCAAAGTTTAGGTCTCTGAAATGAGGTGGGGAGGTGGATAGGCCAGTGGAATCACTTCTCAGTACTTAGCAAAAGTAGACCCTCATGAGGCAGCTTTAAGTCAAGACTGTTACTTTCAGTGATATAAAAACATTTTTTGGGAGGTAGAGGTTAGAAGAAAAATATAGAAAGAGCATATTTCAAAAAGATACAAAGAAAGCTGTACCAGGTTATTTGTAACAGAATCCTCAGAACTTTGACAAATGCTCAGACCTAAAACAAAACAAAGCAAAACAAAACAACCCAGAAACAAAACCTATTTAGACCGGTAGGCGGTGTGTCTCTGTTTAGACTGGTGGCCAGAGTGTCTCTGAGAAACTGAAGAACAATTTTTTTTTCATGTTGTCTTGCAGTCAGTAATCATGATCTTAATTGTCCTTACAGAAAAGCAGGGCAAGTATATTAAGAGAATTCTGGTAAGTATGAAACTACAACCTTAGTTGTTGTAAAATAATAAAATAACAATAGTACTATAGAGATTGATAGTTTGTGGGCAGTCCAAAAAACCAGACTTATCCACAATGATGGAACCATGTCAAAGTTAAAACATCGAAATCGAGATGTCCCATACATAAATGGAATTTTGGGGTCTGGAGCTCAAGAAAAAAATTAGGATAGGTTGCAAGCATTGGGAAATTATCATTGCATAAAAAGTTGAAAGTATGAAGATTGATTACATTGTTCATGTATGGCATGCATGCATTGTAAAGGTAAATGGGGTCAGAAGGAAATCCCAGGAAAACACTAATTTTAAAAGCCAGAAAGAAAGAGAGTTCATGAACAAGAATAGAAGGGAACATAGGTGGCTGGAGAGTTGAGAGAAATATCACCTGGCCCTTAATGTGACCTGCAGTGTAGTTTATCTGCACCCCAAGTACCTATCAGGAAGTATAAATGCCAATTCCTTGGTGCTTTGCAGAAAATACAACGTTTTTGATGTAACATTTGGGGCATGCAGTTTATCCATTCTACATAATCTATCCCAAGATCACATCAGAACAGCTGAGGCTGCAAACATAAAGCATTTTATTTCAGCCTCCTTAGAATGGTTTTATTGAAATACCTTTGGCAACAACCATTATGGGATGCTATAAGGTGTAGTTTTATTAAACTTGTCCTATATTTTTTGTAAAATTGAAGCGTTCAATAAATTGCAGTTTTCTACATGAGGACTGACACTAGGAATGTCTTCTTGGCCACAGTACTGGGAATAATAGTGCTGAACCTCAGTAAATTTTCTGTTCCTTTATAACATTACCATTCATTTAGCTGATCAAAATTTGATCTTTGCATTGGCTGGAAGAGGCAAGTAAATGGTCCAACTTTATCACAGAGGAGTTTAAGTCACATATTTCATATTTAACCCTCACCTGGCTTTTTAAAACCTATTCTACTATATTTTTATTTGTTTTTTACCGTTTCACTACATTTGCCTCTATTGAATGTATGAAAGTCATCTTAAACTATGCTGACTATTCCCCATTTACTCATTCTGATCCAGCATCCATCCCTCCTCCACTTTGAACTGTGTCTTTGGAAGCTGAACTTTGTGAATGACATCAACCCAGCTCATTTTTCCTCAGGCTTCAGCATATCTTTGGCTAATGGGAGGTGTAGTGTAGAGATCGGGGGACTGGAAGATGGTGAGTGAGTATGAGCTATCAATATCTCCAGGGTTTTTGGTTTGTTTGTTTGTTTTACATTTTGTGCTGTGATTTGACAGCAGCCATAACTCTTATCATGTTATTCCCACTCATGACCTTAGAAGTCTTCAGTTTTTGGTTACAAAATTTCTTCCTTTTTCATCTCAAGCCTGGATATGACACTGACTTCTTACTATTGCTCTCAACCTGGTGTTTAGCCACCTTTGTTTGCTTAAACCTATACAAAATGTTATAAAAGTGACTCTTCTACCTGTCTTCTATTAACTCTTGCCATGTACCATGTTTCCTGCTGAGATATTTTCTGATCAATTCATCTTAATATTTTTCTGATTAAAGACATTTTCTACTTTATTGTGTGCATCGACACATGAGTGTGCACTTACATAGTCATAAACATGAACTAAGCGAATTATTTTTATTTTTATGCCAAGATTCTGAAATGCAGAATGAAGAAACATTAACAAAATTTTCTCTTAATAGCTATGTTTAGTCTTATTTTTCTCACTTAAAAAAAATTAAAATTAACTTGTGATAGTGTTATAGAAATAAACTAGGGTTCACTTGCCCAGTGCCGTAAGACCAGATATCTACACCAAGGTTTGCCACCATAGAAAGAAGGGTGATTATTTGCAGGGAATCAAGCAAGGAGGACCAGGCAGCTGACACCTAACTCCTGACCTTTCCAGAAGGTGTGTAGGAAAGAATTTCTAAAAGAAGGATTTTCAGGAAAACAGAAATTACAGGCAAAATTGTAAATCAACACATAGAGGTTGCACATTATTTGTGTCTATAAGGGAGAGATATTTTAAAGTGGGATTCCACAGTTCATAGGTGAATTCAATTATTTTTCTGATTTGAGATTGGTTTAGGAGGCAAAGCTTTGCCTAAAAATTTGGGATTAGTAAAATGTTAGTTCTGGCCTGGGGATATGACCTCTTCCAATCTCTCAGGAAGACATTTTTAAAAAAGAATGGTGATCGAAGTTGAGTCTTCAGTTTTCCTTTGAGGTTTTCATTCCAGTAGATCTATTGGGTGTATTGGGTGGAAGTCTGCATTTCTAAAAAACCACCCAGAGACATATGTTAGGATGTTATCTTTGGTTTCTCTAAGGAAACAAATACACACATGACTCTAAGTCTCTTCACTATTGCTTTAAGGTACTTTTATCTTCTTATTTATCAAGCTGTTTATTTACTTTTTAAGGCCAGTCAGCTTCTTGGAATTTCCTTTGAAGGAACTCAAGATTTTCTTTTATGTCCATGCCTTGGGGGGGCCTGCAGGTCACTAAGAGGGGGGTCACTGCTCTCATCCCTGACTCCTGGTATTAACACTCTTACATCCTTTTTAATTTTGTCATAGGGTTGGTATGTGTGACCAAAAACATGTGCAAAAACGGTATAAGTGACTCAAGGATAACATTGTCCAAGCTCATATCCCTCAAAGAAATACTGAAAAACACACAGAAACAGTCAGAACCAACTCTGGCGGAACTCCAGATAGCAGTTAAAGGTTTATGGTAACCAAGTAAATGTTAAGAAAAAGACAACATCAAAACTGTTGAAAATGCCTTTTTCCAAGATGGTAGACTAAATAGAGCCAGAAAATGTTGCAAATGCTGAATTGGATGGAGAAAAGATGCAGTCACTGAGGCTGAAGTGGGAGGAGATGAGAACTCTGTGGAGTGCCTGAATGTTACTGCTGGTTCCTGTTCCTAAATGGCACCTGGGAAAGAGGTGACTGACAGGGCTGGGAAACTGCTCACTCTTGCCACTGGGATCCTAGCTGGGATCCTAGCTGCAGGGGACCCCATACCCTCACCAATATGGGAGCTGGCAGAAGAATCTCACTGGATGTTAGACAGACATGAGCTGGAGCAGGCACAGAGCTGGGAACCTTAGAGCATGGGGAGGATCTGGTGGAGTCCGGCTAAAAGCCCTCACTCCTAAGGGCTACCTGGTTCCCCCTGACAGACTCTGGAGCTAGCAAACTGATAGG
>PVKP010005019.1:0-62195 GCA_004027715.1 Plecturocebus donacophilus | reverse complement strand
GACCCCATAACACAACCAAAACCCAACCCCAGGCATCCATAGGAGGGGGCTGCAAGCAGATCCTGGTGTCCCAGGGCTATGGCCTATGGCTCAGGAGTGTCAAGCTGTAATCTGTCCTTGGCACTTGAACAGGGCAGGAGCCCACACCTTCAGAAAACTAAGAGGGCTGAGTTGCACAGGTTTGTGGGCTGGCATGGGACCTAGTCCTGCCTTCCTCCACAGGGTAGGTCTGGTAAGGGTATAGCCTATTTCCCTACCAAATCTCTCCCAAGGGAGCCCTGTGGCCCAAAAGACCTAACAAAAACAACAAAGTAGTGAACACAGTGCCAGTTATGAGAGGTGGCTCCCCCAAAGCCTACAAGCAGACCAGGTGATGGAATCACCTCTCTTGCCCTCATACTGTAGAACACAGCTATAAACTCAAAGACACATGAAGGAACCACATGGCTGAAAGCCTGTCTATGCTCATTGCTTTCAAAAGCCATCTACTCGATCACAGCTGAAGCTACACCAGAGATCACTTAAGAATATCTCCCCCTGCAAAAGCAAGAACAAGAATTCTAAAACAAAGCCCTACATGGAGTCTTGGTCGTCTGAAAACTTTCAGAAATGAAGCCAACAGACTATATTCAATTTATACCACAATTAAAAGAATACCAGCCTTCTCAGATGAGGAAGAATCAACTTAAGAACTGTGGCAGTTCAAAAAGCCAGAATGTCAACTTACCTCCAAACAATCCCACTCACTTAGCTCCCTAACAATGGTTCTTAACCAGTCTGAATTGTCTGAAAGGGCAGACAGAGAATTCAGAATCTGGATGACAAAGAAGCTCACTGAGATTGAAGAGAAAGGTAAAATTTCATCCAGGAAACCAAGCAATCCAGTAAAATGATTCAAAGCTGAAAGATGAAATTCCCATTTTAAGAAAGATCCAAACTGAAATTCTTCAGCTAAATAATATGTTATAAGAATTTCATAATATAATTGGAAGTATTAACAAGCAGAATTAACCAAGCTGAGAAAAGAATCTCAGAGCTCAGACCAGTTATTCAAGTCAACTCATTCAGACATAAAAAAGAAGAAAAGAATTAAGAAACATGAACAAAACCTCTAAGAAATGTGGAATTATGTAAAAAGGCAAAATCTGTGACTCATTGGCATTCCTGAGCGAGAAGGAGAGGAAAAAAAAACTTGAAAAATATAACACATCTGTTGCTATAGTCCATGAAAGATTCTCTAATTACCCTCGAGGGGTTCATACACAAATCCAAGAAATGCAGACAGTCTCAGACAGATAAATACAACATAGTCATCCTCAAGGCATATAGTCACCGTATTCACCAAGGCCAATCAGAAAAACTTAAAAGTCACTAGAAAGAATAGGCAAGTCACTTACAGAGAGAACCTCATCAGGCTAGCAGTATACTTCTCAGCAAGAAACCTACAAGCCAGAAGAGATTGGGGGCCTTAAGGAAAGAAAATTCCAATCAATAATTTCATATCCTTCCAAATTTATCTCGTAAGTGAAGAAGAAATAACATCCTTCTCTGACAAGCAAATGTTGAAATGTTGAAGAAATACATTTCAATCAGACCAGCCATACAGGACAGCTTTAAGAGAGTGATAAGCATGAAGCCAAAAGAACCACACCTGCTACCACAAGAGTACGCTTAAGCACATAACTCATAGGCACTGTAAAGGAACTACAGAATCAAGCCTACATAAATACCAGCTAACAATACTACAGGGTTAATATCACATACATCAACACTAACCTTGAATAGAAATATGCTAAATGCCCCAATTAAAAGACACAGAGTGGCAGGCTGGATACAAAGACAAAACCCAACCATCTTTTGTCTTACCAGAGACCCATCTCACACATAACAACACCCACAGGCAAAAAGTAAAAGGGTAGAATGAGATCTACCATGGAAATGGAAATGTAAAACAAAAGAGAACAGAAGGCACTATTTTTATGTCAGGTAAAACACAAGTTAAGCCAATATAAATTAAGAAAGAGTATTACATGATGATAAAGAATGCAATAAAACAAGAAGCTTTACCTCCAATATATATGCACCCAACACTGGAGCACCCAGATTTATAAAACAACTTTTTCTTGGCCTGCAAAAAGACTTAGACAATCACACAATACCTGCTGACCGCATTAGACAGATTATTAAGTTTAAAATAAATAAATAAATAAATAAACAAAGAACCTCTGAACTTAAACTCAACACTTGACTAATTGGACATACAGACATCTATAGAAAACTCCATCCAACAATCACAGAATAGACATTCTTCTCATTTGCACATGGAAGATATTTTAAGACAGCTATGTGTTCAGTCATTAAGCAAGCCTCCATAAATTAAAAAATATTGAAATCGCATCATGTATACTCTTAAACACAGTGCAATAAAAATAAAAGTTAACAACAAAAAGATTTCTCAAAACAACACAAATACATGGAAATTAAAAAAAAAAAAAAAATCTTATGCCTGAGACTGGGCGTGGTGGCTCACACCTGCAGTTCCAGCACTTTGGGAGGTTGCAGTGGATGGATCACCTGAGGTCGGGAGTTCAAGACCAGCTTGACCAACATGGAGAAACCCTGTCTCTACTAAAAATGAAAAATTAGCATGGCGTCGGGGTACATGACTGTAATTTCAGCTACCCAGGAGGCTGGCGTAGGAGAATCACTTGAACTCGGGAGCTGGAGGTTGCAGTGAGTTGAGATTGTGCCATTGCACTCCAGCCTGGGCAACAAGAGCAAAACGCCATCTCAAAAAGTAAATAAATAAATAAAATACAAAAAAATTTAAAAATTAAAACTTACGTCTGAGTAACTCCTGGGTGAACATCAAAATTGAGGCAGAAATAAAAATTTATTTGAAATTAATGAAAACACAGATACAACTTACAAAAAGATCTGTGATACAGTTAAAGCAGTGCCAAGGGGAAAGTTTATAGTCCGAAATGCTTTCATCAAGAAGTTAGAAATGTCTCAAATTATCAATGTGAGGTAAAGAACCTAGGGAAAAAAAAGAGAGAAAGAAAAAAGTAAACCAACTCTGAAGCTAGCAAGAGAAAAATAACTAAAAGGAGATAATTACTGAAATTGAGATGCACAAATTCACATAAAAGATAATGAAAACAAGAGTTGGTGATTTGAAAGACAGATAAGATTGCTAGAGACCCCCTGGCTTGATTAACAAAGACAAAAAATAAAAGGTCCACATAAGCACCATCAGTAATGATGAAGGTGATATTACAACGGATCACTCAGAAACACAGATGATCCTCAGAGAGCACTATGAACAACTCTATGATCAAAAATTCAAAAATCTGGTGGAAATGAATAAATTCCTGGGAGCACACAATCTACCAAGATTGGATCAGGAAGAGTCTGAAACCCTCAATAGAGCAATGTCAACTTCTGAAATTGAATCAGTAATGAAGAACCTACCAACAAAAAGAAACCGTGGACCAGAAGGATTCATAGCCAAATTGTAACAGACATATCAAGAAGACCTAATACCTATCCTACTGAAACTATTCCAAAAAATTGAGGAACAAAGACTCCTTGCTAACTCATTCTATGAAGACAACATTAGCCTTAAACCAAAATTTGGAAGAGATACAACAACAAAAAAAGAAAACATCAGACCAATACCTCTCATGATTATATATGCAAAAGTCCTCAACAAAATACTAGCAAATTGACTCCAGAAGCACATAAAAAATTTAATACAGCACAATCAAGTAGGCATTACTCCTAGAATGCAAAGCTGATTCAACATACATAAATTAATAACTGTGATTTATCACATAAACAGAATCAAAGGCAAAAACCATATAATCATCTCAATAGATGCAGAAAAGGCATTTGATAAAAATCCAACATCTCTTTATGACATCAAAAAAACATACCTCAAAATAATAAAAGCCGTCTATGACAAACCCACAGTAAACATCCTACTGAATGAACAAAAGCTGGAAGCGCGCCCCTTGAGAACTGAAGCAAGATAAAGATGCCCACTCACACCACTCTTATTCAGCCCAATACTGGAATTTCTAGTCACAGCAATCAAGCAAAAGGAAGAAATGAAAGACATCTAAATAAGAAAAGAAGCCAAACTGTCTCTCTTCATTGATGATGTGATTCTGTACCTAGAAATCAAAGAGACACTGACATAAGATTACCAGTATTGATAAATGATTTGAATACAGTAAAGTGTCTGAATACAAAATTAAGGTACAATAGCATTTCTATTCAATAACAACTGAGAGTGAAATGAAGAACACAATTGCACTTACAATAGCCACAAAGAAAATGAAACACCTGGGAATACAGCTAACCAAGGAGGTGAAAGATCTCCACAAGAAGAAGTACAAAACCCTGCTGAGAGAAATCAGAGATGACACAAATAAATGGAAAAACATTTCATTCTTATGGATTGGAGGAATCACTATCATAAAAATGGCCCTGTTGCCCAAAGCAATTTACAGATTCAGTGATACTACTATCAAAATACCAATGTCATTCTTTACAGAATTAGAAAAAACTATTCTAAAATTCATATGGAACCAAAAAAGAGCCTGAATTGTCAAAGCAATCTGAAGCAAAAAGAACAAAGTCAGAGTCATTGCACTACCTTACTTCAAACTGTAGTATAATGCCGGAGTAATCAAAACATTTAAAAGAAACAACCTACTGGAGTGTCAGTATCTGTACTCCAAACGTCAACATCTTGCAATGTTCCCATGTAACAAATCTGCATATGTACCCTGGATCTAAAATAAACATTAAGAAAAACAACCAAAAAACACACAAAAAGGTAAAAACAAAAACAAATAAAAAATATAGAAAATACTTGTGAAGTTTTTACTCCTTTTGTTTCAACCCCCTTGGGCACAGCAGCACTCTTGAAGAGGGATGTCCACATTCCCAGAGTAATACTCTGGTCCCTGGTTGTGGAGGGACCAGAACAGACTCTAATTGCAAATTATTTCATGTGTGTGTTCTCATCTGTATATAGGCCCCTTGAGGGAGTGATGTATGGCTCTCATTTCTGTTTCAACTAATTTAGAATCCAGGACAGGAAGCAAGCACTAGGCATTGCTCAAAAACACTGCAAGCCAACCCAATAACCTGCAGACTCTTGTGGTAAAAGACTACTTTAAGACATACAATAGACTACCTGTAGCTTGGGAGTGAAAGCTAGGAAGAGTTCCTTTGGAAAGCTAGGACAATCAACAATATGTTCATATGAGAAGAAATTTAGAAGGCTGCGCTCAGGCCCAGAGCAATACAAAATGCTTAGAAAACTCTAGGAAGACACAAACATATCATTTTTGGTTGACTCTTAGGGCTCAATACAAGCCTGGTTAAGTATTGAAAGAACACCCCCTTCAGACTCAGAAAAGTGATTTTTTGGTTAGTTGGTAGGTTGGTTTTAGCTGTCGGCATTCTTTTTCAAAGGAAATCTCTGTCAAAACACTGGGTAAACACCACCTAAGGTAGTGACAATTTTGAGTACATACAAGGGATAAAGCCTTTACAAGAATAGTTTGCAAAAGACACTAAGCAAATTGACTGCTATAGCTTTCAATTGAGCAACCAAAAAAAAACAACAATAAAGTAACAACAAACTCTGGGAAAGGGAGAAAATCTAATTTCCAAAAATACCTCTTTAGAATATTCAAATATCCACTTTTTAACAAAAAAACCACAAAAGTAACAGAAAAATATGCTGATTTAAAGTAATGCATCGATTCTCCCTAATGAAGTCAGACCTTGGATATTTTTTTACTTCATTAGGATAACTTTAAAATAACTGACTTGCAATGGATCTGTTGGTAAGCCTGACTTAGCCATTCTACAACGTACAGATATATGAAAGCATCATGTTGCACAGCATGAATGTATACAACCTGAGTAGCCAGTTACAAATAATTATATACAAAAATAAGATTTTTAAAACAAAAAATAACTGCTAAGTATGCTAAACTCTAAACATTAAAAGAAAACATTAATAAATAACTATGGGAAATGAGAAAAATAATATATAAACAAAATAAGAATATCAAGAAACATAAATTATACAAAAAAAATCAGAAATTCTGGAGCTAAAAAGTACAATAACTAAGCAAAAAAAATCAGTGAACTTGAAGATAATACAAATGAAATGATTAGTTATGAGAAGCAGAAAGGAAAAAGAATGAGAAAAAGTGAACAGAGCATAAGGGATTATAGAGCACCACCAAGGGCACCAACAAATGCATTGTGGGAGGCCCAGAAGGCAAAGGATAGGGCAGGAAATATGAAGTCATAATGCTGTCAGTGCTAGGAAAGTTAGGCGGCTAGTGGCAGAAGTGAACAGTAATGGTGTTTCTGCAATGGCAGCAATCCTTTTATTTATTCTGGAAAGGACACAAGGCTTTCAAGAATAATAGCCATAAGGACATAAGTCTTTCAAGAATTATAGACACAGCTTTGAAAACTCCAGGGAATGAAGATTATCTAATTATAACAAAAAAACAAAAGCAGAATTCTATATTTCTGGTTCAATATGGTGATCCGCTTCACATAAAGTCCAATGACATCAACAGTAGCTATGTCCATCTAAAATATGAAACACACAGGAAAACCTAGAGAAGGAGAATGAATATGAGGAGGTCACAAATTTGCCATGAATGCCCGTATGATTGAATATGTATAAAAGCATACTGATGAAACACTGGAACTAAAATATAACATGTGATTTAAAACAAATATGGAATTGAGAAACACAAATTTATGTGTGATTGGCCCTATACATTAGTATGTGCTTCAGATTATTTTATAATGATAAAAACAGGGAGACAATTGTTATTCTAACATACTGTCTTACTCTATTGTAAAAACTATCTATAGAGTTACATATTAAAGCTTCTTATTTTTAAAAAAATATTCAAGGTAGTAATAATGCTGTGGATTTTTAAAATATATGCAAGCTCCTTTTGAATACATTAAGAAATATAGAGTAAAGAACGGGAAAAAAAAGCCCAGGAATACACCCACTGTGAAATAATTGTCATTGTGCCACAAAATTTAATATCTCGGTCTTTAAAAATAGGATGACAGGAGTTAAAACTGAGTGCCTGCTTTTAAACTATGATAAACAAAATATGACAAATTTTATTGAATTTGGCAGAAACTGACGTAAAATTAAGAAATTGGCCAGGCGCAGTGGCTAACGCCTATAATCCCAGCAACTTGGGAGGCTGAGATGGGTGGATCACGAGGTCAGGAGTTCAAGACCAGCCTGGCCAAGTTGGTGAAACCTCAACTTTACTAAACATACAAAAATTAGCCAGGCATGGTGGCAGGCACCTGTAATCTTAGCTATTTGGGAGTCTGAGGCAGGAGAATTGCTTGAACCCAGGAGGCAGAGATTGCAGTGAGCTGCTAAGATAGTGTCATTGCACACCAGCCTGGGCAACAGAGCAATACTCTGTCTAAAAAAAAAAAAAAAGAGAACTTAAAGTGAATGGTTCTCCATGATAGTTATTATATAATAATGAGGAAAAAATGACAGGCATTGTCTTCGTTTACTTAATTTTTAAAATAATTAAAATTCTATCTTACATTATCCATTGACTTCCAGATTAAAAAAAAGAAACAAAGTAAACACTTTTACATTCTGTTCACCTCATCCATCCCCCTCTTTATCACATGATCAATGTTTAATCATTTTGATTTTATTTTTTTCCTATATATAACTTACTTTAATGTTCATAGTGGTCAGTTTTCAAGAGATCTTAATTCTAGATTTTTTGTTAACATGGAAATAGTAATAGAGTATTATGTTAACAAGACATCAATATTCAAAATTCAATGTCGTCATTTTTTTCCCCGCAAATAATTCACGGTTACCATATTCCCTGAGTTCTGTTTTACTTTAAAATGTTTGCTAATTTTGAACTGGAACATCAATTTTTTCAGATATAAAATTTTAGTGGCTTAAGTTCTCAAAGATTATGTAAACACTGTTATTACCCTAGAAAAACTTGGAATTAAATTTAACCTTGGCCATAATTCTAAAGTAATCCCTCAAATCAATCTCTTCATTGCAGCAAATAATTTTCCTCTATTTCCACCCTCATCACTAATTCTTACACAGTGCTTACTCTATGAAACAAAGGATTTGCAACTCTTTTACTAATTGGTTTTATGGTAAATTAATTCTAATTGTTTCCTCTTTGAGCTAGATGCTTGTAATCTTAATGTAGAGAGAAAAGACTAAACTATTTTATATTCTGATAGTCAATTTCACCTTCCCACATCCTGGACAAACTAAAAATAACCAAGTTCATATAGTTAATATTTTCTTGTCTTAAATTGTGATAACCTAGAAATAGTCTGTGAGACAAAGATTTGAGTGGAAGAAGTTCATTTGGAAGAGATTTAGATTCCAGGAAGCATGTTTAACTGAGGGGTTAGTAAGCCAGAAAAGAAAGAAATATGATATATGGTAAGTTAATAAGCTGGTAACTATTGTGAACCCCTGGAAAACTACCTGCAGAAACATACAAAATGTGTCTCAATGATTTCCCTCTCATGAGATGGGGAAACTGACTTATTAACTCCACTCATCATTAAATCTTATCATTTCAAGTGAAAGCCTTCAGGAAGAGAAGCAACCATTTGGAAGAGGAAGCAGATGGCTAGAACAGAAAGTGGGAGTGCTGGAGATATGTGATAAATACTGCTTGATCCTACCACATCCTGATGCCTAGCTAGTCCCAAATTCTACCTCTGATTCCATTCTGTACCTAACAATGATCACATCCATCCCTACTGGCAGTTATTTTAGATCTAGTCTCACTTCAAGATAGCTGTCAACTACCATTTTAAGAGGTCCTAGTCCTATGTTAATAAAGAGATTAGCAACTGTTCTCCAACCACTATGATAGTTGAGGTGAAAAGTAGTTTCTTAGTTTGCTTTCTGTTGCTATAACAATACCACAGACTAGATAATTTATAAATAAAAAAAATATTTGGCTCAGAGTTCTGGAGGCTGGGAAGTCCAAGAGCATGGTGCTGGTATCTGGTGAGGGCCTTCTTTCTGTGTTAGCCCATGGTGGAAGAGCAAGTGAGCACAGAAGCCAGAGAGAGGAAGCTAGACAAACTCCATCCTTTTATCAGGAACCCACTTCTAAATAACTCATTCTCACAGTAAAGGCATTAATCTAGTCATAAATGTAGAGCCTTCATGGCCTAAATGCCTCTTAAAGACCTTAAATTCCTAATAATTTTGCAAGGGCAATTAAATTTCAAGATAAGTTTTGGAGGTGAAATGCGGACCAAAGCAAATTGGAAAATATGTGGTGAGTGGTAAGTAGCATACTGTGGGTACTACTTAATGGAAGTATTAAGACATTATTTTATGACCCAAAGGAAAAGGAAGTCATTATAAAGATAACACAGCACTTTTCCTTTCTTTTTTTCTTCGACCTCTTTTTTCCTGATACACTGAGAATCTGTTTTGAATATTTCAAAACAAAGTTAAAACAAACTGTTATAAATCTAATTGGCTTTTATCCTTGATTCATGAATTGAAGAAGCCTCCATTCTAAAAAATAGAATGAGCTCTTTCAAGGAACAATAGCAGAAAAGTGGTTTCTGTAAGGTGAGATAAAGAAATAGAACAATAGAAAAATAATTGATTAACATCAAGTTGCTTCAGGTTACTTAGTTTTTGTAAGGGTTAAAGCAGAGGGAACTTCCTTTTCATGCTGAATCAGGTAAACCTGAATCTCCTGTTTTCAGAAAATTAAAAAAAAAAAAACAACTGAACTGTTATGGGATTTATCTGCTTTCTTAAAGTTTCATTTTGCTTATTTGGCATTTAGCTCGAGTGACTACATTTTGGTTTGGTCTGGTCGGCCTAGTTCCAGAGTTCAGTCCAAAACAATGGCCTCCTATATACTTTGTTTAATGATAGTACAATTCTAAATTGTGATTATTGTAACTACCTATATATTATGACATCTCAGATATGGTATGCATAGCTACCATCTAAAATTTTTGTTAAAATGCACATTATCAGATATTTTCTCTAAGGTATTTGAATCAATTGTACCTGTATGAGGCCCAGGATGCTTCAGTTCTAATATCTGCCTCTAGATAATTTTGATACAAGTTGTGTCTGAACCACATTTCAGGAACATTGTGTAGCATATTTCAGGGATAGTTACATTTTGATGGAGAATACTAAAGAATAAACCGTTTTTCTCCTTACTGTCTCCAATGGAAATTTATGAATAGAACACTACTCAGATTTTTTTAATTCTAATATGAGAAGAAATAAAACTATTTATATTTCAACTCAGTCTCCCACTCTTAGTTTGACCTCCACCTTATCCACACTTGTAAGTGGGAATAGTGGAAATATTATCCACTGATACCACACAGAGGAACTGGAAGATGGTACTTTCACCAAGACATTTAAATTTGGCAGAAGAGGGGAGAGGATATCATTGAAAAGCTTATGATTGGGAGGCTCAGGTAGGCAGATCACCTGAGTCTGGGAATTCAAGACCAGCCTGGCCAATGTGGCAAAACTCTGTCTCTACTAAAATACAAAAATAAAGGTGGGCATGGTGGTGCACACCTGTAATCCCAGCTACTTGGGAGGCTGATACAGGAGGATCACTTGAACCCAGAAGGCAGAGGCTGCAGTGAGCCGAGATTAAGCCACTGCACTCCAGCCTAGGTGACACAGCAAGATGCTGTCCCCCCACAAAAAAAAAAAAAAAAAAAAGAGAAAAAGAAAAGCTTATAAATTTCATCTATGGGTTGAAAATGATGATAGCAAACTGTGAGTATAATTGAGTTCCTCTAACTCAACAAAAAAGAAGGATCTTAGAGGCTAGATAGCCAAGCTTATCAGAGACAAGGGGCAATGGAGTGCTATCTACAGTGGTCATCAAACAAATTATGGGTCTCTAGAAATGTCAGAGATGAGCAGGCTGTTAAGGTGCTACTTGACATGCACAGAAGGAAAAATTTTAGTACAGAAAGCCAGAACCTTCACTCAAGTGAAAATCATGAGATGCTTAAACTCTTACACAGTTTCCAGATGTTGGTTTATACAGAGAAGCCCTTTGATTGAGAGGGAGGAAACTATGTAAAGGGAATCTTAAAACATGCCCATAGGTGTAAACTGTGAACCCTCCCTCAAGCATTCCCAAGAAAGACCTGCGGCTCTTCATTGGGATGACAGAGTACTAGGAAATGAATATTACCTTTCGGAGAATGTCATATGTTGGCTCTGAACTTGCACTGCTTCCCAGGGAGCCAATTCTACTCTGGCTCACTAGTGAAACAAGAGATTTATGGATGTTAAGTAATATGAAGAATGTTGGTCCAGGTCAATTTAACAAAAGTCCAGTGAGACTGATAATAAATTGTGTGTTATTTTCAAAATCATAAAATAAATAAATTAGAAGTATTTCTACACTGGTTTCAATATCTGTGGAGTAGTATTACAGCAGAAAGAGTTATACAGAAGTCCCTGGAACTACATACTCATGAAAAAAAAAAAAAAGTAAACCAAAGAATTATTTCATCCCTGAGGATCTGAAGAGATTATTTTTATCATCAAGGACCTCACAGATGCAGGCATATTGATTCCTACATCTCCCATTTAACTTGTTTGATTGCCTGGCACATAAACCAATTTAATAATGCATAATAATTATAGAGAGTTACAGACTAAATCAGGTTGTGATGCCCATCAGAGTTTTCTCTCTAGACATAGTATCTTTACTCAAGCAAATAAACATAGCACTTGGCACAAGAACTGCTGCAAATTCTTCCTTGCCTTTCATATCAGTAAGACAAATATCAAGCAGTTTGCATTTACAAAACAATACTATTCAAGGAGGAAAAAGTCTCTCTCTTGTTCCATGACTAAATCAATATGCTGCTGGTACATAATACAATCAGGAAAAAAATTTATAATGATCAAATCTCACAGAAGATTCCATTGGATATTATGTTGGTGGCATTATGCTAATTAGACATAATAAATATGAGCTTGTAAACACCCTTTGTGTCTTAGTAATGCAACTGTGCAATGAAGGAGGAGTTATAAACTTGGGTTAATTCCAGGGAATTGTTAAATTTCTAGAGAATAAGTGGTCAAAGAATATAAAGATATTTCTTCTACAGTGAGATTTTAAAATGATGATCCATTCTGTTTGACCATTGAAAAAGAGGCACGGTTTTTGCTCGTTACATTTGGATTAGGAAATATCATCTCGAGTCATGCTTTTTAAATTCATTTATTGGGAAATCCCTGAAACCGACAATTTTGAGTAGGACCTTGAACAAGAGGGGTGCTGAATCACGTCCTGGGTGTTTTTTGATTTAATGAATCATCAAATTAGTCATGCAGAGCAGAATTCAGTTATAAATTTAAGGTTATGTATAGGAGAGTTGGATGTAGAATGTCCAGAAGCTTAATGTAAACTTCATTAGGAGTGGCTTATAAGTCAATGAGCTGTTAATTTACTGACCTTTTTCTCTGCTTCCTAAGGTCCCCAGTTAACACATGAGGAAAAAAGCATTTAACCAAGGGTAACACAAAACATCTACATTGCATGCAAGAAACTGCTGGAAACTGGTATTGAAAAATAAATAGCACTGGAAAGTTGGTAACAAGGATATCTGAGTGAAATGAATATAGATAGACTTCTTTAGAATAGGCACTGATAGACACTGAGTAGGAAGACATTTTTATTGCAATTGAATGCAAACAGTGAGCATCCAAAGTGGTAATAGTTCTCAGTAATTAGACAGCTAAGGTGGCCTAGCCTATGGGTGACAGCCAGTCTCTTTCTCTGGCCATTCAAAATATGCCTTAGAGGTTCCATGAAGACAGTAGCTATGATGGCAAGAAAAGAGTCCACCCACAGTCTTAAAACCTGGTCTGGTAAAACCCTCTGCTGACTCACCAAAATCCCAACATTCTTGGGCCAATGCTAAGCCCCCGATAAGGCGTTATTGTCTGGAATTATCAGTCCACTAGTGTTTCTAGGTTGATTTTGTTGGGATCCTCCAATGATTGAGGAGGGTAGGGCATTTTCTGAACTTTGATGGACATATATGCAGTGCATCTGTCCAGCATCACCATTGATGAGTTTCCTGAACGCCTTCTCTTTTTCCATGGTAACCTACACAGGATTGCCTCTGATCAATGGGCATGTTCCTCATCAAAGAAAATATAGCAGTGGGTTCACAGCCATGGAATTCACTAGTGATTACCCAGAGATAGTTGAGTTGTTGGTTGGAAAGCTCAGCAAGGGCTTATTTATGGTATTGCCTGGAAAATAACATGCCATTAAACTAAGGTACACTCCTACAAGCTGCGGCAAATGCTTTAAATCAGGTGGAATCAATTTTGCAGTCTTTCTCACAGTCTAGATACACAGCTTCAGAAACCAATATAGTAAGATGCAATTATAAACCCTACATGATGCAATTTTTGCTGATCTCCAAAACCTTTGACTCCATTGCTTTATTGCTTTGGAGATTTTAGTTTCCAGGAAAAAAATGCTTCCATAGGAAAGATGGTCATAGTTTTGATGAATTCGAAGCTAAGTCACTTCCTAGTCATTTTAAAATACCCATACTGATGAATCAAGAGGCAGAGGAGTTTATTTTATTGATTCATGTTATTGATTTAGATTATGAGGGGGAAACAAAGTTGCTGCTACATAATTTGAGGAAGATATTTAAATTTGGAATTCAGGTGATTGAGGAATTTTTATCTTATAATTCTAGTCAATGAAAAATTGTTGAAACCCAACAAAAATAAGAGCAATAAACAATCACATTATATGATAATGACTACTGAATCACTTCTCCAGGAACCTAATAAAACACATTTCCAGGTGTTAATAGAGTGAATATGCAATGGGCTCTGGGTAATTGAAACAGGCAGCTATGACTACTAACCTAAAACTCATGAATATGGTATCAAGTAAAATGTGCTTTAGACTGAATATTTTTTTCACCATTTTAAACCTCTGCTACCTTTGCTTTTCAGTCAAAGATCATTGGCTCTCTCAAGGCTCTCTTCTCTATCCGATGTTATTCTAGTTTCTGGTAAATATTACTTCCCCTACTACTATCCCTACTCTTCCGAGTTTAAAAGGAGTATTAACTCTGTTGCAACTAGGCTCAGTTGACAAGCCCATCCTTTTGCTTCACCTACAGCTACCCATACATTTAAAAATAGTACCTTTATTAAAATCTTCCTGGATTATCATCATTTGTGTATATCATCTGCCTCATGTTGGAACTTTGGTATTTCCTGTTCTTTAAAAATATGTGAATATGCAATACTTCAAGTATGTTAGGAGTAAATGTGTGTATTAATATATACATATAATGTTTAAGCAAAAATGCCATATTTCAATTTATTGTTCACGGCTTATGGATCTCAGTTAGCAGTAGGAGAGAAGGGCCTCCTATTTTGGCATCTGTTTTTCGGGATTATTTTTAAATATATTTTATACAGAGAAAATTCTAGTTATTTCTTCATTTACCGTTTTCAATGTTTAAAATTATTATTTCTATAAGAAAATATCTTATTTGTAATAATGATCATGCATCAACTGAATAAATCAAATGTTAAAAATTGATTTAAAGTCTTTTCTGTTATGTTCCCAATAATATTGTACTTATTAGAACTTCTTGTTAACTTGTGAATGTCATTCGGGAATAAAATTCAAAAATACAATCAATCATTCTGAATGACTTGTATTTATTCTTACCATATATGATCTTTCTTATCTATCTATCCATTTCTATCAACCTATGATTTATTTCTAATCATAATTAGATAGAATTAAATCTATCATTACAATTAGATATAATTAAATTTCTAATTATATCTAGTGGTTTGAATATATCAAAATATGAGTGATTCGAATTTCTGCGTGTGTCTTTTTTAACATTCTTTCCTTGATAAATATTATGTTTGCAATATTTAATCATGTTGACATATATATATTTCTGATTAATTATTTTCTGATGTAAAATGTTATATAACTACATGACAATTTATCAATTATTCTATTGATGTCCTTACATGTCATTTCCAAATATTTTGCCTTATAAAAATAATGATAATTTTAACATTTTTATCAATTCTTTTGTATATAAATATATGTGAAACATGTCATTAGAATGCTACTACAAATGATCAAAATTGCTGTTTTGTAGAATAGTCACATATTCAACTTAACTAGATACTGCTAAGTTGCTTTGCTAAAATGGTCATAAGTACAATTCATATTTTTGAGAATATGAAATAAAAAATTTCTACAATTAGCATCTTTGTCAAGACTTTATCTTACAATTTAACTTTTTTAAGTATTATAAATTTAAAAGGTACTTTATTCTCATTTGAAATATCAGTAGATATAACTTTTTTGTTCACAGATTTTTTAAATTATGTTTTGATTTTTTCTTAATTTTGTAATATATGTGTGCATTTTTAATCTTTTCAAAGAAATCCTTCTGAACAAGTTTATAAAATACTTTTACACTTTCATTCAAGATTTTGATATTTCTTTATTATTAAAGAAATCTATCAGACCTAATATCATAAAAATATATCCTTATATAATTCTATTTTGTCCAAAAATAAAATTTTGAATTTTATATTTATAACTTTAATTGTGTGATATATGGTATATAGTAGGTTTCTAGTTATATTTACTAATATAAATAGCAAATTCTCCATGTATTGAACTGTCTAAACTTTAATCACTTATTTGAAATGTCCCATATATCATGTTAAATTTTTATATGTGCAATTTTATTTCTTAGTGTTATGTTGTACTGTTCATTTACTAACTTCACCAATTCCATGTAATTTCTATTATTTGTCACGTTTTTGTCTACACTCCAAAAAATTTCCCTGTTATTTTTAATTCTTTAAAAAATTTCTGTTTCCAGTTTTTATTTTCCAGGTTATTGTATTGTTATTAGTTTTCTCTAAATGTTCTGTTTTAATTTTTTAATTGTCAGTTGGTTATGTTGCTTCTAGTAGACAACTTCTTTATCTTAGAGGATTCCATGACTCTCTCATTTTTTTTTTCTTTTTGTTTTGTCTTGAATTGGATTGATTTTTCATCAGGTATTTACAACGTTTTTCTTCAATTGTCTTTTGTTGTTTTTCTTTGTTTTTGTTTATAATAGAGGATTTCCTCAGCCATCTGGAGATTATTGTACATTCATTGAGAGCCACTGTAATTTACAATTGCATGGAAAATGCCTATTGACTGGTGGATATTATAAAATTGGGGGATATACCATTTTATTGAAGAAATGCAGTGATTTTATTGTTGAGTTCAGGAAGGTTGCTGAGATAAACAAAATTCTGCATGTAGATTTTCATATATTTTCATGCTTGAGTTGAACATGTGTCTAAAGGTTTTATCATCTTCTGAGAATCAACTTTCAAAGGGCTGGAGTTCTGAGGTTTTAACTGCTCTCTAAATAGACTTTCCATTTATCTATATGACTGAATGTTTCTGGGTTTTTTTTTTCCGTCAATTTTATAATGACTTTATGAGATCCAAACCTTAATCAGCTTTAATTCTCTTACATTTTCTTCTGCTTTTGTAATTGTATTTCTCATTTGCTCTACCTTTTAATATGTCTGAAGTATACCTTTGCATAGTAAAATTATTACTGATGTTTAAGAAAAAAGTATTTATGATGTTTGCTAAGGATGGTTATTCAAGGGGGCTATTAGTATAGGCACTGTTGCCATGGTGTCTGGCAGCAGGGAAGAGAGATTGGACTCAACTCTGAATCTAACAAGGACAAATAGGGATTTATAAATAAGAAGCAGACTGAATATAGGCAGATAAAAAATAACTAAGAGTAAACATCAAAAACAAGATATTTCTGGCTAATCTGACTTGACAGAATTATTGCTGAAGGCCGACCAGGGTGATAAGGTATTATACCATTGGTGGGGAATTTCTAGTAAACTGTTGTAGGGAAGACAACACTTTATCTCTTCTCTCTTAAGGTCCCATGCTGGACCTGAGAATTAAAATAAGATAATATAGATAAATAAGAGGAAAACATACTGATTTATTTAATACACTAGACTCTTGAACAATATGGCTTTAAACTGCAGAGTTTTCATATGTGGATTTTTTCCAATAAAATTTTCACCAGTGTATCTGCCTCTCTTACCTCCCTTTCCACAGCCTCCAACTTTTCTATTTCTGCCAACATGAGACAGTGACCAATCCCTTTTCCTTCTCCTCCTCCTCAGTCTGTTGAATGGGAGGACAATGAGGATGAAGATCTTCGTGATGATTTTATATATATATTGTTATATATATAAACTATGATATATACATATGACCATTTATATCATAAAGAGAAAATATATTTAATAATTAGTAACTATATTTTCTCTTCTTTATGACTTTTTTTAGACAGATTAGTAAATATATTTTCTCTTCCTTTTGACTTTTTTTTTCTTCCAGGCTGGAGTGCAGTGGCACCATCTCAGCTCACTGCAACCTCCACCTCCCAAGTTCAAGCAATTCTCCTGCCTCAGTCTCCTGAGTAGCTGGATTACAGGTGTGCACCACCATGCCCAGCTCATTTTTGTATTTTTAGTACAGACAGGGTTTCATCATGTTAGTCAGGTTGGTCTCAAACTCCTGAACTCATGGTCTGCCAGCCTCAGCCTCCCAAAGTACTGGGATTCAGGCGTGAGCCACCAGGCCTGGCTCTTCTTTATGACTTTCTTAATAACATTTTATTTTCTCTATCTTACTTTATTGTAAGAATACAGTATGTAATGCATACAATGTACAAAGTATGTGTTAATTGACTATGTTATCAGTAAGGTTTCCAGACAGCAGCAGGCTATTACTAGTTAATTGTGGGGGGAATCAAAAGTTACGCATGCATTTTGAAATGTGGGGAGGGTCAACACCCCTAATATCTGCATTGTTCAAGGGTCAACCATATATATTTTACTCAAAGTAAGAACCTTCAGAAGGAAATGAAGACAAAAAAAGGTAGAGTCCAACTCTTTTTTACAGAATCAAACAAGAGTAGTTAGTTGTGAAATGTGGTGAGGCAAAGGAGCTTGGGCTACAGTAGTTTATTGGCTAGAGAAGTGACTAGGAAGATAAAGGTTAGTTTAACAAGATTTATTTGTACAGATTTTCCTCAGCTTCAACTTCCAATAATTAATGGTAAGAATGTTACTACTTTTTGTATAGAGAATATATATTTCACATGGGAATTTCATCTCTTGTTTAAAAAACAGGGGTAAAGTGAGAGTGATCTTGAACCTGCCTTGGGTATTTTGGTTGCTTGTTTAGTTTTATTTTTTTGGCGGAGGTATTGTTTTATTGAAAATAGTCAATACGCCAGAGCAACATATTTTGCGGGTAAACATTTTTAACTCCTTTATTGACTTAGCAAGATTATTGCTCAAATAGGATTCTACAAGGACAGAGAGAAAAGTCCAAGGTCAGGATTAGTCAGAAGGACTCATGTATAGGACTAAAGTTTTACCCAAAGGAAAGAGTGTTTGTCGTAGGTAGGTCAAGAGAAATTATATTAGTAAAAATCCTCTGTATTTCATTTACTCTAGATTGCTTATGTAGAAAAGATATGGTAGGAATACATTATTTTTCAACCATGAAATGTATGTTACCCTCAGGGCCATGATTAAGACACAAATTTAGATTTACAGTTTTCAAGAACTGTGTAGTCGGTCTGTGTATATATTTTTTCTGTCTTTATATTAACAATATTAGGTTTGGCTGAAAGTTTCCCATTGTAGTTTTGTAAACATGAAAGAATTAAAATGTTTTAAATTATAAGTATTACAAATGTATCCAAAGTGATGCAACTATCTAGAAAGTATGCTTTATATACTTCCATCATTACCATCCAAATACATAAGAAAGTATGATAAATGTGATGTATTATAGTTCCTAAACCTCCTCCTATATGTGAAGAATAGGAAATACAGTATCTTTTTAAGAAGAAATTCCATACTTTTTATCCTCTAATAAAGGTCTGCTTTCTAAAAGTGTACCCTATGTCACAAGCAACCAGTTCTTGTTTTTGTTTTATTAATAGGTTATGTGTTCTAAGATTTCAGAACAATTTCTGAAGCAGTAGTCCTCACTTATCCATGGAGAATATGCTTCAAGACCCTCTGTGGATGCCTGAAATCATGGATAGTACTGAAGTCTATATATACCTGTACTATGCTTTTTAAAGTACATACCTGTGATGAAGTTTACAGATTAGTCACAGTGAGTGATTGACGATATTATTTAATATAAAATATACCAATTAGAACAATATACTCTAAGAAAAGTTATGTGAATATGGTCCCTCTCTCTTAACATTTCTTATTGTAGTATAGATCTTAGCAACCTCAGTGTGTATATTTTTTTCTTTCCCTATTGAGAATTTTGACCTTTTCACTTAAAGGAAGCACTTTACAGCTTCCCTTTGGTATATCCAAATTGCTGATATCATTGCTTTTGCACTTTGGGACCATTATGAAGTAGAATAAGGGTGACTTGAACACTAGCACTGTGATATCAACCAGTTGATCTAATAACACAGCTAGCTCCTTAGTGATTCACCTACAGGGAGCATAGACAGCATGGATTTGTGGGCCAACTGGATGATTCACATTCAGTTCCACCTGGGATGGGGCATAAGCTCATCATGCTACTCAGAACTGTGTGCAATTCAAAACTTAGAAATTGTTTATTCTTGGAATTTTCCATTAAATCTTTTCAAATTATAGTTGACCACTGGTGACTGAAAACTGTGGAAAGTGAAACTGGGATAAAGAGGACTACTATACTATCGTTTTTCTGTGCTTTTTCATTTTATTCAGAAATCATTTTATTTTAAAATTCATTTATCATAAAATTCATTTTATTCTGTGTTTTTTCATTTTATTTCAGAAATCATTTTATTATAAATTTATTTCGATTTTGTTTTTGATTTGATAGAACACCTTAGTAAAACTGGTTGCTGGGACAGTCAAAAATAATCAACAACTTACTCCTGAAGGTCCTTCTACTATATAAAAGTACCCATAGTTCAAATCACAGAAATTCAGTTTATAAAACTTAGGTTGACATTATGATTAAAGGTATAAAAAGTGCAAAATACTGCATTAACATTTGAACACCTATGTTGCAACAGACTATGAAAAGGAAATGATGCATTCATACAGACAGAGAAATCTCCTAATTTTAGTCATTGAAAAATTACAACTGATCAATTATCAATCATGTTGGAGACAGTTATGAAAAGATATACTTCCAACACCTTTTTTTCTTTTCCATTTGGTATATGAGGCTTCATTTTCAAAATATTGAAATAAATCATAATTTAATTTCAATTAGTAATTTAATTTAACTGTATGGATTATGAATTCCATATGTTCACATTCAAAAATTATTTAAAAATTAACTTATTTTTAAAATTTCTAATTAAAAATAGGCATTAATTTTAGTTTTACAGCTTCTCTTATAAATTATAACTAAGTTCCATACACTGTCATTTGACTTTTTTCTATGTACTAATTTATTGTTATTTAATATTTATTATCTTTTAATATCAGTGCATTAGTTCATTTTTATAAAGAATATTAGACAAAATAACTTGTATATTTGCTTATAAAGCCAATATACACCAAAATAATTATCAGAAAATATAATAAACTTTACATACTGAATCTGAGATTTCAATTGTACCCTGGAATTGACAGTTTTATAAAAACTTCTAAAGTAATTTTTAGGGCCATGCACAGTGGTTCATGCTTGTAATCACAGCACTTAGGGCAGCCAAGTTGGGAAGATCTCTTTAGCCCAGCAGTTGAGGACCAGCTTGGGCAACATAAGAAGACACTGTCTTCACAAAAAATCAAAATAAAATATCAAAAATTTAGCCAGGTGTCATGGCACAGGCCTGTAGTCCCAGCTACTCAGGAGGGTGAGGTAGGAGGATCAACTGTGTCCAGACGGTCGAGGCTGCAGTCAACCATAATCATGTCACTGCACTCCAGTCTGGGCAACAGAGCAAAATCTTGTATAAAAAAAAAAAAAAGTATGTTTTAATTTATTGATTTGTTTAACATAATTATTATTAAAATGTTATATTAAAATGACATCTTATTGACAACATATTATCTATATGGTATAATGACAGAAAACTCTAAAAATGCCCTGCCAGAAAATAAAACCAGAAGTACAGAAATACTTTATTTTGTTGACCAGAAAAACTTTAAATAATTTTTTATTTCTAAGTAAGAATGTCAGCATTAAAAAGGGTACTTTCTTTGGACTTTCACATCAAAAACAAAGAAACAGTAAAACTTTAGTGGATAAAGTCAGTTTCTGAAGCGAGATTGCCAGAGTTCAAATCCTATCTGTGCCAGTTATCAGTTTTGTGAACTTAGATAAATTATTATGCTATTTGGGCTTCAATTGCCCATTCATAAAATTATAGTAAATATTCTTACATATCGGTTTTGTGAAATAAGGTGCTGATTTGTACAGATCAAGACATATATTTAACACCTTATAAATGATTCTTAACATGTTGTTTACCAACTTAAGCCATTAAAACAGCTAGAAAATGTATCTACCTAATAGGTAATTTCTCAAAAATGACCAACTCAATGTCAATAATATATTGATACTAAGAAAGAACATAGGAAAAATATGAATTTGAAATCTTATTGGAACTATAACAAGAACTGGTAGTTTTAAGTGATACTTTATAATACATACATTGCTATATTACTAATTTTCTAACCATCATCAGGGTATGTATCTATAATCTATCCCCTATATTGCAAAAATTTTAATAGAAAAAAATAAACGATGGAGAAAAAATACTTTTTTAATTGATCCATAGGGAGTGGGAAGAGTAATCAACAAATAAATTGTAACTTTCTTGGCTTAGTATTGTTCAGTTTCATTTTTGTTTCAAGAAAGATCCTGCAAGATGAAGAGCACATTTTGGACACACAATGCTATTCTATAACAGAAAATTAAAGAATTGTAGATCATGCTGAAAAATGTATCTTACAAGTTTTTGTTGCCATTCTTAGATTTAGATTCCATAATTTATCTTTTCTTAAGCATTTATTTATTAAGAGGTGTAGGGAATATGCAATAGATAATTTTTATAAATACCTTTTTAAAGAAATTCATGAAAATTAGTTTAATAAGAATAAGTGAAATGATAAAACCCATATACCATAATTTATATTACACTAAATCTTAAAAATCTTTCTTCTCTTTTATTGTACTTCTTTTATATGCTTAAAATGAAAAATGAATCTTTATGTATAAATTAGAAATGGCTTTGATTATAAGTAATGGAAAATCCAAATAGATGGCCTAAAAGCAAATTTAAAGGGAATTCATTTCTGTCATATAACAAAATGATTAGAGTGAAGCCTTTGTCTCTGAAATATTCTTAGCCTTTTTTTCTCATCGTAACAAGTTGGCTGTCATCACTTCAGTCTTTAAAGTCTTGGCAATGTCAGGAAAGAAGCTTTGCCAACCACTTTTATCAAGGAAAACAAAACTTTCTCAAAGCTTTCCAAGAGACCTTTGCTTACTTCTCACATAATGAGTTCTAATTTCCAGGAATCCTGAGATATTGAGCATTGGCATTTTCAAGTTGATATTAACATATAAAAAGAAAACAGATAAATTTTCATCCAATAGCATCTAAACAAGGATATATTGTACATTTTTAAAGTTCATAAGTTTAGCTAATAGCAGATTTAGAAAAAAAAATAACACATATCCTGGAACTTCAATATAATTATTTTGTCAGCCTGCTAATATACTAGTATGCCTCAAATTATCACTATTGGAATCAACAGAAAATGATTGGTGTATTTAAAAATAAAATCTTACAAATTAAAAAAAATACAGAAAAATTTTAGCATGGTTATTTAACTATTTTCTTGATATTAATGTAAATGATTTGTTAAGCATTAAACTACCCTGAATTATAGTAGGTAAGTGAATCTGAAATAGACTAATGAAAGCCAGTGATTTTTCCCAATAGCTGACGCTTTTATTTCCTTGTAGCATTACTTTATGGTTTATTTATTATCATTTCAAAATGTCCTTAAGCTTTTTCCATATCTGTTTTGTTAGCTTACAATCATATTGATTACTCTATATTTCTAGAGTGTAGCTTTCTATAAAGATACTTAAGGTGGCAGAAAATATTGATCCAAAAAATATAATATATACATAAAATCAACAAGATGAATGTATTCAATTGAATATTCAAATCTTCGATATTACCATATTTTACAATGTGCTATTATAAATGCAGATATGTTCACATGTACATAAATCTCATAAATGACTCTTGATTCATGATCTTTCATAAGTAAGTGTGGATGAAATTGATTACATCTTTTCTACTTCTGATATTACTTTACTATTTAGCAGAATCTTCACCTGCCTAAGAATCCTGGCTTCTACTTTATCGTCACTGATGATGTAATAGGGATATATAAACCTTAACCTAATTGGTGAATTTTGACTAAGATACTGACCGTGTACAGTCCAATCTTGCCTTCAGTGTTGTTTTCTTTTTCTTTCCTCCCACTACACAATCTTATTTCCAAGGATACATGCACTACGCTTTGTTTCTTCATGCCTTAACTTTTATACATTTATACCACAGTATAACTATATACCATTGTCAATTTCATCACAGTACTTTGATCTTCAGTAACTAAATCCTGTGATAATTTTAACTGTTTAAAAACAAAGCTGGAGGCATTAAACTACTTAATTTAAAATGTGTTATAAAACCATAGTAATCAAAACAGCATGATACTGGCATAAAAACAGATATATCAACCAATGGAATAGGATAGAGAGCCCAGAAATAAATCAAAATAAACCCATGCATTTAAGGTCAATTAATTTTCCGTAAAAGTGGCAAGAGCACACAATTGAAAAAAGATAGGCTCTTCAATAAATGGTGTTGGAAAAATTGAATGTCTACATGCAGAGGATTAAAATTGTACTCTTATCTTACTCTACAGACAAAAATTAATCAAACAGGATTAAAAACTTAAATGTAGAACCTGAAACAGTAAAACTGCTAGATGAAAACATATGGGAAAATGCTTCATGATACTGGACTGAGTAATGACTTTTTTCTTTCAATACGACCCCAAAAGTAGAGGCAACCAAATCAAAAATAGACAAATGAGATTGCATCAAACTGAAAAGCTTCATTACATCAAAAAGATCAATTAACATAGTAGACAATCCACAAATTCCCCTTCTAGAAAAACATTTGCAAAATATACATCTGATAAGGTGGTAATATCCAAAATATATAAGGAACTTAACAGCAAGAAAAGAAATAACCAAATTAAGTTCTAGCAAGCGAAATGGAAAAATGTCCCCTTCTAGGAAAATAATATCATTACATTTTCCTCTTGACAACATATATTATGCCATTTTTGAATTGTTGTAAAGAAATACTTGAGACTGGCCAATTTATTAAAAAGAAAAAAAGAGGCTTAAGTGGCTGAAAGCTCTGCAGGATACACAGGAAGCATGGCACCCGCATCTGCTTTTGGAGAAGACACATAATCATGGGAGATGGTAATGGGAAAGCCAGCAGGTCACATGGTGAGAGTCAGAACAAGGAAGCAAAGGAGGAGGTGCCACACACTTTCAAATAACCAGATCTCACAGGAACTTACTTTCTCCTTGACAGCACCAAGGGGGAGGGTGTTAAACCACTAGAAACTGTCTCATGAGCCAATCACCTCCCATCAGGCCTCATCTCCAATACTGGATATTCTAGTTCAACATAAGATTTGGAGGGCAAAAATATCCAAACCGTAGCATAATATATTATGATATCCAAACATGTTAATATAAATTAAAAAGATCATGTTTTAAAGTTGTATAATATATTGTAGTAGAGATGACTTATAATTTTACATGATTTCTCTATTAATGGTAATTCAGAATTTTTCTGCATTTTTATTACTGAAAATACAGTAGAATAGCCATCCATACTGTTACAGGTTAAATTATGTCCTCCTCAAAGTTTATGTGCTAGGCTTCTAACCCCCACTACCTCAAGATATGACTGTAGTTGGAGAAAATGCTTTTCAAAGAGTAAATAAGTTAAATGAGGTAATTAGAGTGGGTTCTAATATAATGACTGGTGTTAAAATAAAGAGAAGATTAGGATACAGATACATACGCGGGGCCATATAAAAACAGAGCCATCTGTCTACAAGCCAAGGACAGAAGTCTCAGAAAGAAACCAGCTCTGCTGACATCTTGATTTTGGACTTCTAGCCTTCTGAACTGGGAGAAAATAAAAGGTCATTCTACCAGCAGGACACGGTGGCTCACACCTGTAATCCCAGCAGTTTGGAAGGCAGAGGGAGGCAAATCACCAGGTCAGGAGTTCGAGACCAGCCTGGCCAACATGGTGAAATCCCATCTCTACTAAAAATATAAAAAAATTAGCAGGGTGTGGTGATGGGCGACTATAATTCCAGCTACTCAGGAGGCTGAGGCAGGAGAATCACTTGAACCTGGGAGGCAGAGGTTGCAGTGAGCTGAGACTGTGCCATTGCACTCTAGCCTGGGCAACAGAGTAAGATTCCTTCCAAAAAAAACAAAAAAGAAAAGGCCATTCTTTAAGCCACTCAGTCTGTGGTACTTTGTTATGGTGGCCCTAGCAACTTACATACCTGAATCCTATTTTTTTAAAGAGGCACATTTATTATTTTAATATACAGATATTCCTACACAGATGAGCTTCAATAGTAGAACTGTGGAGTTAGTATATGTATAGATTTTTATTTAAATAGTCACTGACATGTTTCTTTATATAATGTTTATAACAATATGTACTATAAATGTTTATTTGCCAAGGTTTTCTGTTCTTAAGATTTCTACTAGTTTAATTATTAAAGGTTGATATATACCTATATGAATGTATACATTTATGCATATATATAATACACACACATATCCATATATGTCAATTTTCTTTCCCAATGACTACTACTAAAACTGACATTTTTTTTTAAGTTTGTTAATCATTTAAGTTTGTCTCAGCCAATTTTTTGTTCATATCATTTTCACATTTTGTTTTTTTGGCCAGTAGTAACTTTGCTTATTAGTTATGTATTTTTCTAACCTTTAATTTTAATGTTTTTAATCTCTAAGTTTTTTGTGAATAACTTACAATTTCACATAACTGCAATGTATGCCATAAGCTGATATTCTCTAATTTTATTTTTATCTTAAATAGACTATTTGACAAAGTCTAAACTTCTGTCTCTTCCCTATCCTACAGCTTTGTCCCTTTATTACCCTCTCCCTTTTTCTCTCCCTTTCTCTATTATTTTCTCCTCAAATGATAAAACGCTATGAATGTCTTAGAGTACCTGAAATCTATATGAGAGTAAGTACTATGATGCCACTACAAAAAGATCTCACAGTTTTGGCTTATGTGTGGTAATTTACTTCCACACTGACCCAGGCTAATAGGAAAGCTTTGTTCTATTTGGTCATGCAGGGACCTTAGTCCCTACTTTCTTGTTGTGTTATCCCCAGGGTGTTGATCTTATTTTTACTTGAATTTCTGCATTCAGGGTGAAAGGTGTTTACTGCCAAAATCACACTGCAGACCATGGAACAGGAGCAAAGAAGAACTCCTGAGCAAGCAGCTTTTCTTTAATTTGCAGATATTTGGAAAATTGACCACCTCAGGTATGCTTACATCTCATTAACCTGAAATCTAATCACATAAACATCCATGGCTGAAATACAGGCTGAGAGATCTACATTTTAGATGTGTTTTATCTACAGATGTACCCTAATTTGCATTTGTTGGGCACTGTAAAATCTCTGAGTGGATTCTCTTTTATATGTTGCCTGAATTTGAACATTTCTGCCCATTTGCAGTTAACTTTGTTCCTTTAAATATTGTGTCTCTGTCCCCAAAGCAATATCATTTTCTGAGAAATCTCTTAGAAATATGTTGACCTGTATCATTTGAGATTCTATTTTAATTTACCTCTAATTTATATTTTGCTACTGTTTAATCACTTGGTGCTTTATTATGAATTACTTCTTCATATCTTTCTTTTAACTAATATTATCTATAAATTAATCTATCTTTGAACATTATATAGCCATTTCATTTTAATCTAAATGCCTAATCTACTCAACATAAATATATACAGATACAGAATTCTTTTATATAAGTTCTATTTTACTTATTCTTAAATTTTTCAATGTTTTTTTTTCATATGGCTGCCCCCGTAATGGATTCTTTATGTCTTAAATACTCATATACATATGCATATATATTTATTTATTGTTGAATCTGTCTAAGCTACTTTAATATGAAATGTGTTGGTGTGAATAATTTGGCTCTTGACTGTGTTGGCAGTCTTTTATCTACTGAGAATAAGCTCTTCATGTTTTCTGACTTGGGATTATTTATCTTTAGATCACTATTATCAGTGCTAATTGAGTGAGATTTGACATGAACTTTGCTGTTGGGCTGTGGAAGGGAGCCCCACTGGGTCTAGAGTGTGAGAGCAAAACAGGTCCCACTCTTGCTTGCTTGGCTGTGGAGCCTCACACCTCTCTGGGTTGGCACTTGCTTCCGCGATTGCAGGTTCCAAGTACAGGCTTGCCTGGCCCAGCCCTGCCTAGCTTCTTTGACTCCCACCCTTGCCCTACACCTCAGAGACCGAGCAAGGGACCTCTGGACCACTGAATGTTTCACGGGCCAACCTATCACCTGGGACACCCAAGTACCCCTCCTGGTTAACAAAGATCAAGCATAAATGCTACTGCCACTGCTGCAGTTGGCTGTCACCAGCAAGTGCTAGCTAGGAGCCCGGAAGTCAACCTATACAGTCCATCACATCTGCTGACACAAGTGCACAGGGCTTAGGAAAAAGACAAGCTTCTCACTACCTCTGTGCTCCGCTACTGCCATCACTCACACCATCTCAGCTACCCAGAAGGCTGAGAGCCCACTCACCTGCCCAGTACACAACTACTACAACTGGCACTTGAGAATGCCACCACCCTAAGGCTATTTATAATCAAGGGAACCACACACAGCATTCTCTACTGAAGCACTGAAAAGCAAAGTCAAATGAGCTCAATCAACATATGTCCTAGTCACATCCTGAAAAAAAAATGTCCTGCCCCAATAAAAGTAAACTGAAAAATAAGAACTATTTCTTCAGATGAAAAGAAATCAGTGTAATAATACTGGAAGTATGAAAAAGCAAAATGTTATGACATCCTCAAAGAAACGGTAATTCTCTAGCAACGGGTCCTAAAAAAATAAATTTTTGAAATGATATGAGACATTGCCTGTCTATGCTATGGTTTTTTTTTTAATTCTAGTACATGCATCAGAGAGATTATCAGTTCAAACACATTATATTCTAGGTTAAAGCTGATGAATCAAAGATATAGCATGAATGTAAAGAACTAAATTTGCTTAAACATAGGTAAACCCCTAAATTTGCTTAAACTTTTAGTTTTTTTGTTTTTGTTTTTGTTTTTGTTTTTCCTCTTGGCCCTACCCAAACTTTTTAAGCTAGGGACTAGACAGGGAGAAAAAAAAAACACACACACACACCTACACAAAATAAAAACATACAAACAAAAATCCAAAAACATTTGTAATCTCTCTGTGGTAGTTGCAAATGTATGTTTGACTTTTGGTGGCATTTATTTTTAATCGTCACCTTTCTTATATAGGATCATGGCCTCATCTGCTGAATTCCTTTAGGCATGAAACCTTAGATCCTTCTATTATTGGAACAGGAATAGGCATATTCATTCACACTTAGCACTATGTTTTTAAATAATTTTAAAATTGAACTTCAATATCTTCCTTATTTTTTAATTCAGTCATGCATTTAAATGGATACAGGCAATATTTTATTAAGACTCTCTAGGCAATTTTTAGCACAAGGTCTTACATGTTTCATTTAGTTTCTTTTATTTCTAGAAACAATTTATGACTGATTTATGTGTGAATAGCCTTGTTTTATGCTTTGAAATGTCCCCTCAAAATTCAATTGCTGAAACTTAATGCTAATGTGATAGTATTAAGAAGTGGGCTCTTTAAAGATGATCCCATCCTGGGAGCTCCACCCTTGTGAATGGGAAGGTTCTTATGAAAGAGGCTTCACTCTGCACTCAGTTTTCTTGTCCTTCTATTTCTGCTTTGTGAGGACACAGTGCCCTTGCCCTACAAAGAAGGCAGCAGCCAACCATCTCAGAATCAGAGAGCAGCCCTCACCAGACAACCAAACATGCCAGCGCCTTGACTTTGAACTTTCCAGCCTCCAGAACCGTGAGAAGACAAATTTCTGTTTTTTAATAAATTATCCAGTCACAGGTGTTTTGTTATAGCAGCAACAACAGGACACCTTTGTAATCTCACTATGTCAGTAGTGACTGTATGGTTTGCTTTCTGTGAATGGCTGCATCCAATGCTTTCTCATGGAATAAAAATTAAGGACTAGCCCTGTTCACATAGGAGTAATAATTAAATAACATTATAAGAGGTAGATACCGAGCCATAGGCTGGCACTTTCACTAAATTAACCATTCTTGTGTGGATTTCTATGCAATGGAGGTTCATCTCTATTGTTTTCTTTTTTTCGGAGGAAATCAGGACCAAAAGTTGTAAAACTTTTACAAGAGAAGTCTCAATGGAGAGCATCAGCATAACGAGTAAATCCTTTCCTTTTCTTAGTACAGGGACAAAAGCAGAAATCAGGTTATCTTTATAAACAAGTAACAATATATGTTAATCAAATATTTTGTGTGGATTTTTTATTCCTTTATTTGTAAAATTAGTCAAAAATGACTTTAAAAATACCTTTTGCCTTTCAGTTTCTATGACTCATAGAAAGTTGGTATATTTTGTAGTAGAAGATTAGTTTTGTGCGGTCACAATAAGTAGGGAATTTAATATAAAATCTATTTAATAGCAACATATAATTTTCAGACCAATAACTATAGTGGTATTCATGTAGGCTTAATATGCAAAATGGTCATGTTCTGAATTATGAGCTAGAAAAATTAAGCTACAATTTAATGGTTTTCACTGGCATTTAATTCCACAATAACTGATTACAGTATTTTTTTATTATATATTTGAGCCCATTATAACTTTATAGTGTTATAAGGAATTTATCTTTCTTACTGGTTCTTTTGGTATTATCAATATTCTATAGTATTCATGCGTTGCACTTATATCTTGTATGTTAACATAATTTATCTCATTTTGAATTTTAATTACCTTGTAGTATTCTTTAAAATTTAACTACTGAATTAATTTAATTTTATTGGTATAATTTATCTACATTATTTTCTCTTTAATTTGTAGAGGTAGAAAGAAACACTTAATGTATTCATGTTACAAATTGATGTCTGACAAATCTATGCTTATGGAACAATAAATAAGAAACTAATTTCTAAAAATTATTATGGCATTATTTTAATTTCATCTTAATTTGAAAGTGGAATTTTAAAAATAATACTCTTTATGTTTTAATAATTTTACACTAATTTTTACTAAACTCTGGTCTAATTCTAATTATACATGTAGAGTTTATACATTGAATGAAGAACAACTTTATCCTATTCTGAGAAAAATCTGTTATAAAATTTCTAGATAATTTTCATGAAAACATATTTACCTATATTTTGCATTAAGAATTCAGTTTATAAGGTTAAAAACTGAAATGGCTACTCTTAAATTAACATAGCAATTATTATATGGTCCAACAATATCTCGATAATGTAAGTTTTATCTTCACCTATTATTGCTTACAGTGAATACTTCTTTTAAATATTTTGATATTATAAATAATTTAAATATTTTTTCTGCTATTTTAAAATATCTCCTTCTTTGTTATAGCAGTAAACATTGTACTATTCTTTATATCTATCTAAGAACGCCCTGATTTAGTTTGTTTGTAACACTGAGATGTACAATTTAGAATGAAAATGTGTTTACTATTCAGTTGTTTCCAAAAGATTTATTTAATAATAGAAAATGGTGTAACAGTTCATATACATTCAATATATATTTACTTTAGAAAACTGAAAAGTTTACAGCTTCTTATATTACTTATACATAAGGATGTATAATATGTTATCAATATTTATAACTATGCATAAATATGTATAAGTAATATGTTATCAATATTTATTTTTTGTTAAAAGAAACTTCTGTTTTTTATAAATTATCCAGTCTCAGGCATTTTGTTATAGCAGCACAAACAGGACACCTTTGTGTCCTGTTTTGGAGTCATAAATTTAATAATAAAATTAACAAAATAAATGAAAAGAATATATATTGACAACCTAATGTTATAAATGAGAAAAATATGTTTTAGGTGTAAATGTAAAAAATAAAAAGAAAAATTAAATAACTTATGTTTTCTGATGCCAATCTTATAAAGCTTATTAAACATGGGCAAATACAAAATTCATAAACACTTTAAAAAAGCCAATAAATAATAATTCAAATTGAAAATTAAAATAAAAATATTCTCTAAAAACATTGTGAACATGTGTTAGAGTAATAATGTATAGAGTGGGAAAAATTGCAAAAATGAACAACTGATAAACTATTGACATTTTTAATATGGGGAAATATACATACTAATGATTAATTTGGGGAAAAAGGAAACAGAATATGGCAATGACTTAGAGATACAGTCTAATTGATTAATATATATTGTGGCTGATAAATAGAAATAAAAACAAGGAAATAAAAACTTGTAATAGAAGGCATCGATGATATGTATATTTTTAGAAAATTTGACACAATAGTAAAATTATTTATTAATATTTGTTTTTAGCTAGACATTATAGTTACAAACTCTAAAGTGTGTTTTCACATATCCTATCAGATGAAAAAAAAAAAGAGTCCAAATTAAACCCTCTTCATACTATACATGAGAAAAATTTATTTTAGAGCATAAGGTTCAGTTTGCAAAACAACTAAAAGAATAACAACAGTGACAACCCTGGGCTCAAATTTTAACAAGTTGAGTATAAAAAATATACTGTTTTAGTACTTGTATTTGGAGATTAAGGGCCTGTGTTAACTGAAAATTTACGTATATTTTCATCAAGGCTCTGATAAACAAAGTATTATTCAGATGATTCTTCCTAAAAATCTCAGAAAAATACTGCAAGTACCAGAAATAATGTGACATTGAGATTGGCATGATGGAAGCCCATTTTAATAATTTCAGGCATCAAAGGCAAAACTTATTATTAAGGTTTAAGTAAAACAAACATGGTGACAATGCAGTCTGAAATTTATAATATAGTTTATGCTTCCTTCATTCTTTAATAGTTCCAGAGAATTAGGGAGTAAGAGAGCATAAGTAAAACCTTCTTAGACCTTGATATTGGACCAGAAAAATCTTCTCTCTGGCAGTGAGAACATTGCATATAAAAATTTATTAGATGTGAACAATAATGTTTTATAAAAGGAACATTTAAATAATGTTAATTATTTTACTACTTATTCTTTCAATATTAACAATAAATGGCTATAAGTTGAAAACCAAAAAGCAAATAAGGAATAATAATATTGGAAAATGTTCGTTAAGCCAAGTCAAGTTTTATTAAAAAAAAAAAAGTGTCTAAGCAAAGACAAATGATGTAGCAAAACTTAAAAAAATAAAAGTAGTACTTTATTCAAAAATGTAAAAACTGTAGTTTAGTTGGTAATTCATATATAAAATGTTTTAATCTGTGTACAATTTTTTTACAAGACCAGTCATACTTTATGATGTCTAGTAAAGTCTTATTTCTAGAAGACAAAAAATAATTATATAATTTTTTTTTTAAATAGGAAAGGGTAGAACACATTTCCTATTTGTTTGTTTTGTTTTCTTTTGTTTTGAGATGGTATCTCTCTCTGTTGCACAGGCTGGAGTACAGTGGTGTGATCTCTGTTCACTGCAACCTTCACCACTCAGGTTCTCCAGCCTCAGCCTCCCGAGTACCTGGGATTACAGGTGCCCGCCACCATGCCCGGCTAATTTTTGTATTTTTAGTAGAGATTGGGGTTTGCCATATTGGTCAGGCTGGTCTCAAACTCCCGACCTCATGATCTGCCTGCCTCAGCCTCTCAAAGTGATGAGATTACAGGTGTGAGCCGCCACACCCAGCATACCACGTTTAAAAAAATAACTAAAGTTTATAGTAACTATTGTGAAGTCTATCTCAAAAAAATATGTATGAACCTATTTGTATTCAAACAAAGCAGGAACACGAACATACCAAGTAAGTTTTGATTCTTGGGAAGAATAAATGAAAGTGTCATGAGAGATCCAACCTCTGCTACTATATTTACAATGACTGCATAGCTAAAGGCCAAGTTCCATTAGGGTTCAAAGTGTAAGTTAATTACTTTTTAAAAGATATGCTTACATGTAGAAAAGTAAGTGTAGATATGGAAGAAGGCAGAGGTTTTAGAGAAAAGGTGAACATTTAGTTTTGCAGATGCTTCCCAGAATCTACAAAAGCTGGTTGTTTTAGTGCCTGACACACTTATTTGTGTTGAACTGATCTATTTTATTAAGGCTAAAAGTGCTAGACATTCTCTGGAGACAAAATAAGAAAAAGAAAAAGAAAAAAATTAAAAAGATTATTTAAAACAATATAGTCATATAATTTGTGAGAACATTAAAAGTACTTGTGTGACATAGAGATTCCAATCTAGGGATTGGTTAGTCAAAAGAAAGCTTCACAGGTTTTTGTTCTAGCCATGATACACTAGCTATATTAAACTTATCTTTCTTCTTCAGAAAAATATGAAACTGAAATTGAGTACAGTAAATGGGAAATTCTGGTCGGGCATGGTGGCTCACACCTGTAATCCCAGCACTTTGGGAGGCCGAGGCAGGTGGATTATGAGTTCAGGAGATGCAGAGCATCCTGGCCAATATGGTGAAACCCCGTATCTACTAAAATACAAAAAAATTAGCTGGGCTTGGTGGTGTGGCCTATAGTCCCAGCTACTTGGTAGGCTGAGGCAGGGGAATTGCTTGAACCCAGGAGGTGATGGTTGCAGTGAGCCAAGTTAGCGTCGCTGCACCCTCACTTCTGAAGACTGAGTGAGACTCTATCTCAAAAAAATAAAAAGAAAAGAAAAAGAAAAGAAATGAAAATTTGTTAGTTTGGGGCAGTAAGAAATGCCAAATTGTATCCTGGAAATAATAGAGGCAAATTGGGTCAGTCAAATATTTGTCTCAGCTTTTCCAAGGAATATTTCCTGACTTCAATGTAGGGAGACAGGAACAAATATAAATATTCTTTGCATACAAAGAATGTAAAAATCAAATTTCAGACAGCTGAGGTGGCTTCAGATTGGGATTCAGGTACAAGAGGGGAAGCCAAGGAGAAGGAAATCCAGAAAAGTATGAAAAATTTCATTTTATTTTCAGAATTTTTTCTTTCTTTCTTTTTTCTTTCTTTCTTTTTTTTTTTTTTTAAACTGCAGGTGCACATAGTGAGACTTGAAGAGACTAGTAGAGAGCAGCTGCTGGTAGGAATACACCTGAGTAGATTTTAGCAATTGCACAGAGTGGAATATAGTAGAGATTTGCTCTTAGAACAGAGATTCCTCAAGCACCCCAGACACCCATTTGAGAGTGCATTAGAGTAATACCCTAGAAGTAAATGCTAGTTCCTTTTAGGGGTTAAGAAAGCAAATAAACCACAAACAAATCAATTATACAAAAAACGCTTTCATATTCCCTTCAAAAAATAACTGTAACAAGGCATTGGTAGAATTAATGAGAATTGCCAGTAATTTAACTATCTGCCAGAAAAAAAAATAAGTCTAAGTTCTTTATAGAAAGGCCTCTAAAATATATTTTCAACAATCTCAATTAATAATCTATAATGTATACAGAAGATTGGAATAAAGTGATTGAAGTGATTGATACTAAAAAGATAAAATAATAAACATAAAGCAACCCAGAGATAATCTGGACATCACAGTTAACCAAAAAAAAAAAAATATATATATGTGTAAAAGAGAGAAAAGATGAACAAAATGAATGATAAGATGGAATATATCAAAAAAGGAGTACAATATATATTTCAAAAACAAAAGTCAATAAATTATTGGTGGATATAAAAACAAACTTGGTTTTCTTCTAGAGTTTTTATGGTGTTAGGTCTTATGTTGAAATCTTTAATGCATCTGGAGTTAATTTTTGTATCAGGTGTCAGGAAGGGGTCCAGTTTCTGCTTTCTGCACATGGCTAGCCAGCTTTCTCAACACCATTTATTAAACAGGAAATCCATTCCCTATTGCTTGTTTTCCCATTCAGAACATGGGCGTAGGCAAGGACTTCACGACCAAAACACCAAAAGCAATGTCAACAAAAGCCTAAATAGACAAATGGGATCCAATTAAATTTAAGAGCTTCTGCACAGTGAAGAAATAATCATTAGAGTGAACCACCAACCAACAGAATGGGGAAATAATTTTACAAGCTACTCATCTGACAAAGGGCAAATATTCAGAATCTACAAAAAACTAAAATGAATACACAAGAAAAAAACAAACAACCCCATCAAAAAGTGGGTAAAAGATATGAACAGATGCTTTTCAAAAGAAGACATTTATGCAGCCAACAAACATATGAAAAAATGCTCGTCATCACTGGTCCTTAGAGAAATGCAAATCAAAACCACATTGAGATACCACCTCATGCCAGTTAGAACAGCAATCATTAAAAAATCTGGAGACAAAAGATGCTGGACAGAATATGGAGAAATAGGAACACTTTTACATTGTTGCTGGGAGTGTAAATTAGTTCAACCATAGTGGAAGACAGTGTGGCGATTCCTCAAGGATCTAGAAATAGAAATTCCATTTGACCCAGTAATCCCATTACTGGATATATACCCAAAGGATTATAAATCAGTCTATTATAAAGACATATGCACATATATGTTCACTGCAGCACTGTTTACAATAGCAAAAACTTGGAACCAACCCAAACACCCATCAGTGATAGACTGGATAAAGAAAATGTGGCACAAATACGCCATGGAATACTACACAGCCATAAAAAAGGATGAGTTCATGCCCTTTGCAGGGACATGGATGAATCTGGACACTATCATTCTCAGCATACTAGCACAAAAACAGAAAACCAAACACCGCATGTTCTCACTCATAAGTAGGTGTTGAAAAATGAGAACACATGGACACAGGGAGGGGAACATCACACACTGAGGTCTGTTGGGGTGTGGGGAGTTAGGGAGAGATAGAAGGAGGTGGAGAGATTAGGGAGGGATAACAGAAGAAATACCTAATGTAGGTGACGGGGGGATGGAAGCAGCAAACCACGATGACATGTGTATATCTATGTAACAATCCTGCAAGATCTGCACATGTACCCCAGAACTTAAAGTAAAATTAAGAAAAAAAAAAAAAAGAAAGAAAATGTGGCAAATATACACCCTGGAATACTATGTAGCCAGAAAAAAGGATGAATTCATGACCTTTGCAGGGTCATGGATGAAGCTGGAAGACATTATTCACAGCAAACTAACACAGGAATAGAGAACAAAACACTGCACGTTCTCACTCACAAGTGGTAGTTGAACAATGAGAACTTATGGACACAAGGAGGGGAGCATCACACATGAGGGCCTGTTGGGGAGCTGGGGATAAGAAGAGGGAGACAATTAGGACAAATATCTAATGCATGCAGGCCTTAAAACCTACATGCATTAGGTAGTTGCATCAAAAAGATGATGAGTTGATAGGTATGGCAAACCACCATGGCACATGCATACCTATGTAACAAACCTACAGGTTCTGTATATGTACACCAGAATTTAAAGTGAATTTTTTTAAAAAATGCAAAAAAAAGAAGCTTTAGCACATAATTCTCCATAAGGCAGCCAATTTAACCAAAAGAAAGAACAAAAATTCACCATAATCTTCAATAAGAGATCATAATTTGTTTTTATTTGATTGTTTCATTTTGCCTTTTCACTGAGTTCTTTTTGAGCTGATTTATACCTGCTCACTCCTAGGCCTCTCCATTGTCACATCTTTTATGTCTAGATCTTGAGTTTTTCTTGGTCTTACCTACCTATAGGGCATCATCTAATTAAAATAATCCATGTTACAACAGCTTTTGTCCATACCTGTGTAATGCAAGACCTCAGGCCCCCAAAAACTAATTCCAAGTATTTTGGGGAGTCCTTGGGGTGTCTCACCTGTGTTTACCACAAGTGCTTACACAGTTTATGTGTCTAATTCTGAAATTAGAGTCATTTTATCCTTGTTGGCTTAGAAATATATTTTTACAGACAACGTAGAAATATATGTTTATTGTATGCAAACTTTAATCATTGTTAATTTTAATATTCATTAAAAATTACATTTGGAAAAAACAAACTTGGTAAAGAAAATAAAAATAGTAAATTGAAATAGTAGGAGAAATGCTAAAAGAAACTGCTGAGTCCAATAATGTTCAAAATAAATAAAAGAATGGAAAATACAGAAATAAAAATTGAAAACTATGCAACAGTGAAAAAGAAAGAAAATAAGTAAATTTAATCTACTTGTAATTGGGTTTCCAGAGGAGAAGCAAAGATAAGGAGACAGGGCATTATTTTGAGAAATAATGGTCAACAGAGTTCCATATCTGTTGATTTTTAAAAATCAACAGATTCAAGAGGCTCAGCATATCTCACAAGCAAATAAAATCAATGTATTTGTTCTCACAGTGTTTTAAAGATCTTCCCAAGACTGGACAATTTATAAGGAAAGAGATTTAACGGACTCACAGTTCCACATGGCTAGGGAGGCCTCCGGAAACTTAAAATAATGGGGAAAGGGGAAGCAGGCATGTCTTACAAGGCCCAGGCGAGAAAGAGAGTCTGTGAGTGCACAGGAAAAACTACCATTTCTAAAACCATCAGATCTCCTGAGAATTCACTCACTATTAGGAGAATGACATAGGGGAAATTGCCCCCATAATCCAAACACTTTCCTCCTCCACACATGGGGATTACAATTCCAGATGAGATTTGGGTGGGGACACAGAGTGAAACCACATCAACCACAATTACAAACAAAATAATTATTATAATACTAACAAAAATCAAAGATAATGAGAACATCTTTAAAAGCAGCTAGAGAAAACAGCAAGAATGACTAACTTTAACAGAAACTATGGAATAGGCCAAATAATAGAATGATGTCTTCACAATGATAAGTGGGAAGCAGAGGCTGCAGTGAGCCCAGATTGTGACACTGCCCTCCAGCCTGGGTGACAGAGCTAGACTTGAGACTTCACCTCAAAAAAAAAAATAGCAATATTTTGTGGGATTTATAATATGTTTAGAAGTAAAATGGCAAAAAATAGAAACACTGAGAAATAAATGGAAATAATTTATCATGTTTTTAATATGATAAGAGAATAAATTGAAGATAAATAAATTAGATACAGATACTTTTGGTAATTTACAGGGTATTTGCTAGATATGGTGATACTAAAAATTATGACAAATATTAGTAATGGAGAAAATTTAATAACTAAAACATGATTAATGCAGAAAGAGAAATAAAAAAATGATAGGAAGGAGAAACAAAACATCACCTAAAAACAACAGCATCAATCACAGAGGAAGAAAACAGAACATAGAGAAAACAAGTAATAAAATAGCAGACCTAAACAAAATTATATAAATAATTGAATTAAACATAAATAGATTCAGTACTACTTCAACCAAAACAAACTAGGTTATGAGACTGAATTAAAGATAAATACAAGGCAATGCTGTAGGTACAAAGTTAACATATACAAACCAACTGATACAGCTTTATTACAAAAAGACAAAGCGGTTCTTCCGAAAATAAATGTAAGAGAAATTAAAGAGAGATACTTTATAATTATAAAATAGTCACTTCAAGATGATATAATACAATTTTGTATGCACCTAATAATATCTTTATTTTAAGTAAAGAATAGGTGATAGAAATTTGTGACTTCAAGTGCCTATGTTAGAAGAAAGTGAAGTTTGAATACAAATAATGTAAGCTTATAACTTTAAAAGTCAGAAATAAGTTTAAACAAAAGTAGAAAGCAGGGGAAAAATTTAAATGAGAAACACTGAGATAGAAAACAAATATTCTATAGAGAATATCAGTAAAGCAAAATTTGGCAGCTGTAAAATTATATGACAAAATCTCTCAAGATTGATGTAGAAACAAGAGAGAAAACTAACTACCAATATCCTGAACAAAATAGGAGATAACCACATAGATTTTACAGTTAATGAAAAAACATTGAGGGCTATGATAAATAATTTTTTGCCAATAAATTGGAAAATTCAGATGAAATTTACAAATTAGTTGAAAATTACAATTTATCAAAATAGGTAGAAGAAAAAAATAATTTAAAAATTACCCTATATGTAACATAAATTAAAAGTTTTATTAAAAACTTTCCTCAAAGAAAATCCTAGCAATGTGTAAGTGCAATGACACCAACTCTATTTCTCTAGTCAGAAAAATGTCTTTATTTCATGTTAGTGTTAAATAAATTTAGTGAGCATAGAATTTTTAATAGGCTATTATGTTACATCAACAAATGGAAGATATTTAACTCTTCTTCAGCTTCCATTGTTGCTGTTGAAAAATCAGCTTTCAGTGATTTGTTTCTATGAAATTAATCTGTTTGCTTTTTGATTTTCTCTCTATTGTTTTCCTGTGCTTGCTTTGACAGCACATATAGTGAAATTTTCAATGTACAGTGAAGATTAACTTACCTGCTGCACAAAGGTGACACACAAATTTACAATGTTGGTTCTTTTAATTTTCCTTAAATTTTAAGTAATATCCCAATGATGCATGTTTTCTTTCTAATTTTTTTAAAGTCTTTTTCAATTTGTATAGTTTCCAGTTTTCTGCCAAAATTTTATAGTTTGGCTTCTATCTCACTCTAAATAAAAGCATGATTGTGTTATAGCATGTGTCTGACAAATATAATAATTTTCCTGTTGAATTCTCCTATTGTTTATTGTTTCTTTTGTTTTCTATTTATATTGGCATGTAGTCTAATGGTCCTCATTATTTTGGTTGGATGCTGGACATTATGGTTTAAATTTATTTTTAGAAAAACAATATTGGATGTATAGGCTCTTTTTATCTCTTCTAAGACAATTATTTTATTATGTCATTACTTTGTGTCACTAACAATAGATCATCATTTTAATCTAAACACAATGCTTGAGATTGTGAAAGGAAATATATTTCACTTCTGGTTCACCTTACCTTTTAAAGTGTAGTTATATGTGGTTTCAGGTGGCCTCTCATTTTACCTCTTACATAGCATGAAATGCTGCTAGAGCCAAAGTGGTCATGAATGCCAAACTGATGTCTCTACATTTTTTTTTTTTTTTACCTTTGATTATGGTCTAGTACTTTCAGTCTTCAAAGAGAACATCTCCAAAACTGAACCCTTCTTTTCTTCATAACTTTTTCTCCTCTTGAGCTTCACCATTTGGTGAGTGCTGCTAGCCTCTACCTGTTTCATCCAAGTCTGTGACTAGAAATCTTCGTTTACTGCCCAAATTGTCATGCTCTAAAAAATAAAAAAAAATAAAAAGGAAGAAGAAAACTGTGAAATCTGTCTTCGACAACACAAATTCTCATGTTTGCTTTCTTTAACTTTGCATAATTATTCTCATTGATTTTCTTATTTTTCAGCTGTTCTAAATGCAAATCTAATTGCATTCTCTCCCAGCTCAAAATCTTCAGTAGGTTTTTATTGCATACAGGAAAAATATACTATGTTGATCAATTAAAAAAAAAAAAGTTTAACTTAATCTCTTCTGAAAGTTTCCTGAATCTTACTGCCAGTTTAAATCCAGACACTACCTTTTATTCTATTTTCTTCAACTATATGCTTATCCTCTCTCTCCTTCACCTTTCTAAACTATAAAATGTTAATTATAGTAACCTACATGTATGTATGTTCTACTTTTTGCATCTTACTACATGCTACAATATTGTACACAGATATTACTTTCTGTGTGACATATTTATTTATTCCCAAAGTAAAATTATTTTTTCCTGTGTGTTTTTCCATATCACTATGTCTTTAAAAAGGTCACAATTTTTTAATTTAAAAATTTATATTTATAGCAAAGCCAATTTGTATATTTATAGATTCTAAGGCAAAGTTGAATAAAAGTTTAAGATAAAATCTCACACATTCTAGCTTGCCATGGCCCTCTTTGGGGTATTCAGTGATTGCACTGAATGTATGATTTAGTTCTGCTCTGACACTCAGAAGCACAGCTAGACATTCAATTTTCTGTCTGAGCTCTTACAGCATGATTGTCTCTCTCTTTTAGAATGCACTAGGCATAATAGCAAGCTGTTGAATTTTACATGCTTTTCTATCCTGACCACTTTATACTAGAATGTCCTAATAAATGTCTATTGAAAAATTGCATGAATGAGTGAATGAATGAAGCTCCAGAGGAGACAAAGCCAAAATGAAAAACCAAGACATCTTGGCAGTAACAAGCTAGAATTATGTCTTAGATATTTGAAGAGACTTAAAAAAAAGTTCTCATCCAGTCAGGCTTTCATTTTCTTTGGAGTTAAAAAACTGAAGTCTGGACTAATTACATTAATTTCTTTAAAAATTACTAACTGAGGATCTATTACTATATACTCAAGGCACTGTTAAGTGATTTTCAAATTAAATGTTAGGAAATATTTTCTGCCCTTGAGGGGGGATTGAAAAGCTGCAAATGAGAAGTTATTTTCTAACCTAATAAGACCTGACTTCTTTATATTTCTTTAACATTATAAGTGCAAACTGGCCAACATCTTCAGGCTCATCTCTTTCTTGCAATTATCAGACACAGCTAGGAGCAATGAGCTGACATTTTCAATATTTTGCATGGGCATCGCATGAGTCAAACTCAAATGTTCATTACATATAGTTTCCATTTTTCAGGTTTTCTGGTTATAGTTACGCCAGCTGCTTTGCTACTGATCATGAGAGGTTACCATTTTATCATCCTCCAATAATATTTCCCTTGCCATTTTACAGCCTTCACTACTGACAGAATTTGCATTTTTCAGCTTCTGTCCACTAAAAGTTATGAAGAGAATGTCAAATATTTTAGATATTTTGTTATGGCAGCATCCCATACTAGATCAATTTCTGATGCAGGGGTTGCTGCATAGCAAACCTTCTGAAACCCAGTTTCCAAAAAAAGGAAAACAGTAACAGTTTTGTTCCTACAAATATACAGATAAACTGGAAAGTATTCTGTCTCGCATTATGTGAAAGAGAATACGGCGTCTCAATTGGGATTATTGTAGACCAGCCAGCTTGCTAACACAAAACTTAACAGAGCCCAGACAAAATCAGCAAAACCACTTATATGACCCACAGCTAAGTGTCTACTTCTAAGAGAATTGAGTAGAAATTTTCAAAAGCTGTGCATGTGATCTTTTGACTTATATGAAATTGTTAGGAATTGTTTTAAGTTACTGACATTTAGCACACTTTGTTTTACAGTAATAGCTAACTAATTCATTCTTCAGATTAAAGTACTCTGAAAGATTTCTCTTTCTTAAAAATCAGTTCCTAAAATTATATGCTAAAGCATAATAAAACAACATATACAAAACAACAACGGCAACAATAACAAAAAAAAAAATGAGCTTGTAATAAATATTTAATTGGTGAATGTATTGGTCAACATAGCAGTCTTGAGAGGGGTTTAGAGAAGAAAATAAAAGCATGTTTTAATATCATACCTTATAAAACAAATAAATTAAAGATTTTCCCAAATGCTTAAATGTTAAAAGCCACTTTGATAAATTACAAACCAAAATTAAGATAAAAATTCTTAAGAAAGTAGCAATAGATATATAATTTCTTAACATAATGATATATCTAACATGTTGAAATATTTCAACCAAGGGTTTCTCTAGGCATTTTAAATATTTAAATGAAAGTAAAGATTTTACAAAGATATAAAATTTAGAAACTATTTTTAATAACATATAAATAATAACTATATTATTTTAAAAATTTATATATAAAAGTAGAAATGATTTAAAAATAGCACATCTACCAGCCAAAGAACCAACATAAGAGGTTTGCATATTTTGGATCCTGATTTTGTCTTCAACATGTAGTATTTTGCCTACTACACAGCAAATACTTAATTCTTTTTTAATTGAAAGAATAAATCAATTATAAAAAATGAAAAATAAAAGCCATGAAATACTGACTTCTTTTTTCTGGAAAATGGCTGAAGACTGGTGTTTAATTATATCTATTATTTCCAGGAAAGTGAATGCCAAAAACAATCATTTTTAAACTCCATTGTTAAGTACCTTTTCTATTTTTGCCAAAGTTCAAAATTTGCTTTGTGTAGGGAGGTATGAACCAGGGCCTACATAACTTACATGATAAGGGGAATTTAAACAATAAAGTATCTTCCCATGAGTGTGGGAATACGCATAATGATACTTGATGCATATGGATTCTTTGTAAGATCTTAGGATGATATGAAAGAGTAAAAAATATGTATATATAATACATAAAGGATATGCTACTCATTCAATAAATATTTTTTATGTATGACAGACATTTAGTAAAACTCTTTAAATCTCTCAAGGTAGAGTGTACTTCTATGAATGCATTAGTTACTTTCTAGGCTAAAGAAAAATTAAGCTTAGTCTAATTTAATAATATTTTCGATGTTTTTGTAATTATAAATTGAAAGCTACAAATTCTATTCCATCTTAATTATCTGTATATTTTAACACAATATTTAAATTGTTAAAACTAAAACAGATTTATTACCACATATAGTATATAATTTTCAATAAAACTTCTAGCTCAATGTTTCCTAGAAAGGATTAGAATTATTTTTTTATTATTATTATACATATGCTGAGTAGAAATAGTTTACTGAAACACGACGAGTGTTACGCATCTAATTTTGAAAAAGTCAACTTAAATTCCCTCACAATTTATGCTTTTAAGTTATCCTGAAGCATGTTTTATTCATGGATTCACATAGCACAGTATTAGTTCACAATAATTAACAGAATATTTATAAGAATCTGGAAAACTTACAAAATATGATGTGCCTGCAAATTCTGTTTCTGCATGAAAAATATTAATAAGATTATCAGGAAAGTAAATCATGGAAGCAAAAATACTGCAGTTATGATTTGAGAAAAACTCAAGTTATTATCATATTTACAAATATAACCACAGGATTGTCTCCTAACTGGTTGATGAGAGTCACTCCCAAATAAAATATCTCTATACTTATAATGCTTTTACCAACCAGACAAGTTGGGCTTACAAAACGTGGTTCACCTTGAAAATAAACAGGGAACAGCTGGCCACAGTTATCTATTATAGCAAAATTACCCCTTTCACTAGCATTTATTAAGAGCCTAGTTACATAAGTCATTTTGTTCTTGGCATTATAAAACTACTTAAAACAATAGAATGCATCAAAAGTTGCCACCATCCTCTGTGCAGCCATCAAAGGTAATTAATATTTTAGCTAGACTGAACTAAGCCATAAAGCAATGGCTAAAAGCATTTTTGTATTTTGTTCCTCATGAAATATGTGTATCAGAGAAGACACAGAAAGTGCGGAAAAGTACAAAGAATAAATCCACCATAATACTGTCAACCAGCAACAGCCATAGTTAATATACCTCCAGGATTTTTTTTTCTGTTTGTTGTAGTATTTGAGATAATAGTATATATTACCATTTTATATTATAATTATCATATCATTATAATTAGTATTATAATAATTATATCATTATAATTAATACTATAATAAATTTCAATGTAAGAAAGATTTCTAAAAGTGAATGTTTATTGCAAATTCATAAAGCTGTATAGCATGGAGGTTAAATTCACACTAAGGAGCCAGTTAGAGGGTGTCATTCCTCATTCTGTCTCCACCAGCTAAGTGAGTGAGCTTAGGCAAACTACTCAGCTTTTCTTTATTTTTAATATAAATGGGGATAAAACAGTTCCTATTTAATAGGCTTGTTATAAGGAGGAAACTCACTAACTCATGCAAAGTTTTTGAAGTATATATTGTTAAGTCAAAATATTTTAGTTATTCTTTTCAGGCTGTTACTACATACTTTGAAATAGCTTTCCTGAAACAGTGAACATTCTATTCAGAAGTGAACTTACCAGTATCAACTGGGTAGACACATACACACACACACACACAGTGAGAGAGAGAGAGAGAATATTGGACATATACTTAAGTGTGGAAATCAAATTAAAATTAAAAAATTAAAAATACCTTGACATAGCTTTCTTCATGTCACTAAAATAGTCCTGAGACAGAGAAAAAGATGGAAAAGACAATAAAATATGAGGTCAATAGAACACCACTTATGACCAAGCACTATGGAATCCTCACTCTTTATGTATCTCTGGATAAACCATAATTAGATCTACATAATTTTAAATGAAGACCTCTGCATTCTTCCTCAGATATGTCTACCCATTCAGCGTCATCACTGAAATTCACACTATCCAAATTCACACTATCCAAGTCGCTAGAAGATCCAGATAATTCAGTTTGTAAGTATTCTGAAATTGCCTGAACTTTTTATGCTATTAGGTATGAATGTAGCTCTCCATTATTCTCTGTGGACTTTATTTATAGAGAAAAGCCTGGCCTCTATTCTTGCTGTCAGAGGCACGTTGGGTTTTAGTGCCTAATAGAACAGTGTGTTGACATGCATACGTTCATGCAGGACTTGGAACAGAAAGGCAATCTGATCCACGGTCTCTATTTCCTTCAACTCGCTGATGGGTTCATGTTCTAATTACTCATCACAGAGGTTTTTCTTTTCTTGGCTGGAGATTCAATTTCTCATACCACTCTCATAAAGATTTCCTACAGTGCCTAATTAATCTACGTGAATCCAAAATAAGTTTGCAAATGCCTTAATTAAAGAGCAATTGCACCCCATTGAGTACCAATGGCCCTACTTGAGGATGTATATTATTACTAAAAAAGATTTCACTTAAACATGTTGTTAACTCATACATACTGTGTGGTTTCTGGATCCATAATTTTTCAGTTCACGAAACGACTCTAAACATCACATAGTATATAGGACATGGAAGCTTTGTATCTACTAACTAGTCAATCTGATCAAACTTGTGTGGAGGTGAACTGAACTAGCTTAGTTTCTTTGGTTGCTGATGGAAAACTGAAAGGAAAAAACACTGAGACATTTGGAGAAGTTAACACAAAAGTTATGGTGTAAAATAGAATAGAAAGTAAACATCTCACTTCCAATTTCTCTCTGAATGCTTCCTTCACTTTTTATTGTAATGTTACATATTTAAAAATTATTGATTGGCTAATTTGAAATATGCATTATATCAAAGGGAAGAAATATTTTTCCAAAGCTGTTTAAGTATTTCCAAAGCTGTTGTGTTCCTATGCTTAGCTCAAAATTTGAAATTTGTAAGTGGTAGGGAACTAATTAATACTTTATAAAGAAACTTGATATTACCACCAAATTACAATTTCTGCTTTAAAGTAAAATAAAACATAATAAAACATTTTTAACTATATGGATCCATGAATATTGCCTTTGATGAGTTAAAGTGAAGTAGGCAAATATTTTTTAATAGGATACAAACAACTGTTATTTCTACAGGAAAAAAATGAATATTAAACTGTATTCAGATTAAAAACTGGTTTGCCTTAAAGACACAGTTCAAAGACAGGAGATAATTGTAAAAATACATTTGATAAAGCATTTATATACAACATATACAATAAACTTTTAGCAACCTAGTAGAAGAGATAAAATATCATATAAAAAGTGGTAAAAGATTTGAAATGATACTTTATAGGACAGGACTTCAAAATACTCAACAGAAACATGAAAAGTTACTCAACTCCATTAGCCACCAGAAAAAAATTAACTAAACCTTATAATTGGTACCTACCATAACTTATGCTGTAAAACATCTACAATAAGAAAAGACAATAAAACTAAACGCTTATGAGAATGTCTAACAAGCATAACTCTGATATTCTGCTGTTGGGAATGTAGAATGAAGCAATCAGTGTGAAAATATTTTCCAACTTCTATTAGGTGAACTGATACAAACACCATGAGTCAGAAATTAACTCTTTTATTTATATAAAGAAAAATATCCAACAGAATGTATTTACATATTCAGCAGAAGATAAGAAAAATATTCATAGAACCATGTGAAATCCTCACAATTAAGAAAAAAACACAATACCCACAAGCAACAGAATGGTTAAAGATTATATATGTATTGAAATAATATTATATAGCAATGAAAATAAGTGAATTAATACTAACTAAAACAATTTAACAATGACAATATTAAAAACTTTATTTAGCTAAAGAAACCAGACAGAAAATAGTGACACACACCACACAAACTCAAACATAAGTTTTAAAACAGGCAAAAGATAAAACAAATCAGTGATGTTCGAATATAAAGTATTTATGGCCATGCATGGTAGCTCATACCTATAATCCCAGCTTTGGGAGGCCAAAGTGGGAGAGGCCCACTTGAAACCAGGCTCTCAAGACCAACTGGGCAACATAGTGATACTGTGCCTCTCAAATTAAAAAAAAAAATGAAAATTAAAAATTATCTGGGCATGGTGGCACACATCTCTAGCCCTAGCTACTCAGGAGGCTGAGGTGGGAGATTCCTTGTACCCTTGTACCCTTGTATTCCTTGCACTATAGCCTGGGCAACAGAATGAGATCTGTCTCTATGTTTTTTAAAAATAGTGTTTACTTTTGGAATAGGCTGATGATTGAAATGGTGCACAAGGGGGCTTTCTGGAAATCTGGTAATATCTATTTTTTTTAATATGAAAGATTCAATAGATAATTTGATTCCATATAAAATGAATCAAAGTTCATAGCTATATAAATGCATGAATACATATCAGAAAGTTAATATCTTTTGACAAGTGGAAGTAAATGTACACTGTCAAAATGTAGCAAAATAGAAGTAAGAGTAGAATGAGGTACCTAAACAAATTCACATTGGAAATAAAAATAAAGTCCGTCTTCAAATTTCAGTAAAGTCTTATATGAAAATAGAGGACAGAACTATGATTATTGAGGTAAATTATAGAAGCCAAATTTATTTTAAAATAAGCAATTCTAGCTATCAGAGCTGTCTAGAAATTGAATAAAATATCACCTTGATACATGAGACATCAAAATCTTCAAACTCACTAAAAATAGTTGATTTTCATTTTTCTGAGTTACTTATCTAGTCGTTTATTTTCTTTGGTTTTATTTGATTTCCCTCCAACAACTACTTACTGGGAATTCATTGGTGCTACATATTTTTCTAAGAGTATCTTGTATACTGGATTTTTTTTATTAGCACAAATGTAGATTAAATACTACTTTTATTATTTGTTTTGACTCAAGAATAGATGGCTGAATTAAGAAAAAAATATTAAATTATGCTTGAATGTTTATATATTAAACATAATTAAATATTCAATTATACCAGCACAGGAAGCGGATTTTCTTTAGGACCAACAAAGACCACTGCAAAGGGGTCCTGCAGAGGAGGATAGAGATTGGGCTTAACTCTGAATACAGCTTGGGCAGGTGGGAATTTTCAGCCACAGAGCGGGTTGGGATTCAGTAGATGGAAAATTGCTAAGAGGAAATATCAAAGGCAAGGGGATTTCTGGCTAAACTGACTTACAGAATTTTTTTTATAAAACAAGCAAGGTAATCAGACATTGCCTGGGGTAAAGGCAAGGATGAAGAACCTGATCAGATATTCAAATGATCAGATATTAAGGGAGTTCCTGTTAAACTGACTTAGTGAGGTTCTTTGTTAAAAATGGATTTTACAAGGAGGTGCACAGATGGGTGTAGAAAAATCTCAGAAGCCTAAAATTTGGCCAAGAAATAAATTTTTGTCAATAGACAAACTAAAGTGTGACATATTAGAGTGTTAAATGTATATGCTGTGATTTCAGACTCTCAGAATTTGAAATCTCTATCTCCACAGTGTACTGGCCTAGTGACCTGGCAAATTTAATCCAACATTCTATCCCTCAGTTTCCTCAACTGTCAAAAGTGGATCAAATGGTAACTACTGCATAATATTTTTCTAAAAACTAAACATTTTGTAAATAAAACCTTTGAGATATTCCTGGCTACTTTGAAAGTGTCAGATGTGTTAGCACTGTAAATAATATTAATATTATTTATTTTATTTAGGCAGTGATTAAATACACAGACAGGTTACATATTTTAAAGCTTTCAAGAATAACTATTTTCAAACTCATAATGCTACACAGGTAAATATACATTTGTTCTGGTTCAGGTGAAAGTGTGTATATGTTCATAAAAGGTAAATTATTTTGTAAGAATCTTAGTGACAACCATTTTCATTTTAATTATATTGTCCTTATGTAAAAATTAGATCACATTTTCCAGACAGATTCATGCATCTGGGATGTCCCTCCTCCCTCACTGCACTGGACTATTTTGTGCTTCAAAGTTGTGTGATACTCGGTCAACAACTTTTGTCCTTTGTCATCCGAAGTTATTCGGCTATGTTTCTTATTTCATGGGTCAATTACTTTCTTTTTTCTCATCCATGAAGGATAAACCCGACATTTCTTACTGGATTGGAGGCAGGTACTGGGATTCTTAACTCTATTATAGATCTTGGTTTGTTACAGATGAATTGCTTGTCTTTGATACAACCTGAGCAATCTATCTAGTATGTGGAAAAATATAATCTCTGTGGAAGAAGAAACACAATTCAGACCACAGAGAAGCTTCTTTTATTTCAAATGAATGGTGGCTATTGGTGGATGACAAATCCACAGTAAGTTTGAAGCTGCTAGTCGATTGTTGAAGGATAGACACTGTTGAAAAAATTTATAAAAAAAAGTGTACATACACCATGGGTAATTTCTCTTAAATTAAACTACTAAGTGTTAATAATAGAAGCATGAAGCTTTATTTTTGTTTTCTTTTATAAATGAAGTAAGAGAAAATCGGAAATTTATAATTTTCTAAGTGTGCCATAAAGAATGGTTTGGTATATATAGACTAAAAGTGTTTGAGAAAAGCTGGGCTTGGGGTAATTGAGGTAAGGATACTTTTCTCTCTTTTGTTCTTTCTCTTTTTCTCTCTCTCTAGGAAAAAGTCCTGCTTTATTTCTCTAATGTCATGATATGATCAAATTACAGAATCCCTTTCAATGTTGGTAAATTCATTAATAATATACCAGTAATATTCACTGAGATTTACGTAGTAATTTTATTAGTAATTAAGAAATTAATAAAGTAAATGATAGGTTTTGTGGCTGAAAATTACTTTAAGAATAGTATATTTCCAACATGTTGGAAATATGATGTAAATAGAAATTTATATTTTTAATAAACTGATTTGCTTCAAGATAAACTAGATATTACTCATGATAACTGCATGTTTCAATTTATTTTTAAAGATTCAAATGTGACTGCAAAAAATAAACATGTATATGCACTTTCCTTAGACTTAAGAGTTGCCTGAAATATTTAAATGTGTGAAATAATGTCCTGTTAAACATGGCTAAGTATCGGTAAAATTTTATACTACAAATAAGAAGTAAATTTTTTCAGAGCAGAGATATTTTGCATGTTTCTTAAAAAGATAAATAGCTTGTGATTATGTTTTTCAGGACAATGAGATAAATTATGCTGTTTAAAAACATATACAAAAATTGAAAAAAAACCCTGCAAAAATACAATAAATACATACATATTTATAACATATTTATAACATACATATTTATAACAATTATATTAGGATAAATATTTTATAAAATTAACATTAAATTATGCATTTAGGGATTTCCTTTTAAATTTTATGATATGCATAAAATTAAAATATAGTTAACGAAGAGCTCTACAAAAAATGGTATTTAAGGTGAACATTTGTTTTATTATTTATAATATTCTCTATAATGTCAGATATTATTTTAATTTAAGAGAAAAAAGGAATTTCATAATGCCTTTAGGTTCATAGCATTGGTCAGGTTCATAGGATTGAAATGTGATCTTGTGTTGAAATATACAACAAATTATTTAAAGAAGGTGTTTTAAAATTATCATTTGTCTTTTGAAATGATGTTAAATATAGACAACCATTGAGCTACATTTATATATTATCTAAAAATAACATTTTATCAATTCACATATTTTGAATATGTATAAAAAACTTAACTTACATGGCAATATTTGCAATATCAAAAGTCTATTACACAATATTTGTATGCATTTTCTTGGAGGAAGACTCCTAAAGAAATCACAGAAAGAGCTTAAGGTTTTTGTTCGATTGTTTCTCTAGTAAACATCTTTATAAAATTTCATGATACAGTCTTCCCTTGGTATCTGTGGATAAATGGTTTGAGGATCACCCATGAACACAACAATTCATGGATGCTCAATTCTCTTATATAAAGTGGCATAGTATTTGCATATAACTTACACATATCCTCTTGTATACTTTAAATCTTTTCTAGATTATATGTAATACCTAATGCAATGTAAAAATGCTTTGTAAATTGTTCTAACACTGAAATTTAGTTTGCATTTCTTACAGGTATATATATATTTTTTCCTTTCATTTTCTGAATATTTGTGATCTACAGTTGGTTGAATTCATGGAAGCAGAACTCACCCATACAGTGGACCAGCTGTGTGCTAAATGTAGTTTAGTATTGTCCTATGTTTAATTGCAGCACTCATAAGAACAGAAGACATTTCTAAGGATTTCCAATAAAAAAAAACAACTGAAATAGATGTCATGTTTTTAATAAATACAGTGAAAGTGTGGATTCTGCTACCGAGGTGAAGTTTACTCTGGAAGCTAATGTTGAGAGTGGGAGAGTGACTCAAGTCTGTCCAGATTCCTCAGTGACTAATAATTATCAAATTTCTATGTAGACAATGACCAATTTTCAAAGAAGGGGAGTACAATGAGCATGAGTATAAATCTCACTAACTCAGTCTTCCTTATATAGGCTAAACACAGGGACTGTTTAAAAGTATAAAAGCATTGTATCACTTTTAACTGCAAATAGCTCTGTTTTAACATGTGGTAATTAATCACACAGATAAGACTGAAAAGAGAATTGTGAACTTGAAATGTTGATTTATGTAAACTAAATGATTTTTTAAAAAACTTTAACCAACAGAAATTATAGTGGCACACAAAGGACAATTTCTCAAATATATTTTACATTTATCACAAAATAGGAACCATCCAAGGATATTAAAGTATTTATTATGTGTTATCAAAAGCTTTTATGAATGGAAACACACATGGAACAATTTATTTATTTAACTTGTGTTTTGAAATGAATTTATGAAAGTGAATTGTCAAGGTTGATCATGTCTCTTTTACTTAAATGTGTCTGTATATGTTTGAAAATGATAAATTTCATGATTTTCATGGTTTTTGCATTCACTGAATAGAAATGGTATCAAAGTAAATTTATCTAATTATTAAAACTTGTTTTAAAACTCTAGTTAAAGTTCATAGCTTCTCAACTGGTAAAAAATCATTAGATGGGTTTCCATATTTCCAGCCCAGCATGGAATAAGATTGCCAGTCATCATTCACTTCTAACAACAAGTAAAAAGCTGAACAAATTATAAAACAAATGACTTTTCTTAGGTCCTTCAGAGAAGTGAAGTTATAGGGCCAACCACTGTCTTCTCCCGAGTTGAGAGACAGACAGTCAGACACAGAATAAATCATGATTTACAAAAGCAGAAACTCACAAGGAGAAACCTCCACGGAAGCTCAGTACTGCAGTTGAAAAAGCTCAACTGTAATTGATGAACTGTGGGATGTTCTTTGTGGACAAGTCTGCACATTTAAAAAAAAAAAAAAACAGAAAAAACAGAAACTTTCCTCATTTTTGTAAATTTTAACCCCAGGGCTCTAATAGAATCTCATAGTGAAGATGAGATGAAAAAATCTTCTCATTCTCCCCACACAGGGACAAGGAAAGGAACCATTTAGATATATGTCAGAACATTCTGGTTTTTTTTGTTGTTGTTGTAACCAGGTCTGCCCTCAAAAGAAATTATATTACCAGAGTCTAATTTATTGGAGTTGTTTCAACCTAACAGATATGTGGGAAGGAAAATACCCCACCCTAGAGCATGATCGCCTGCCACATAAGGGAAGGAAGTAACTAATATCAACTCACACCAGTCTACCTGTTCCACCTAAGGTGGAAGAAAAACAGAGACACACTGGAGAGGCTCACAGCTGAGGGGAACAAACTCACTAAAAGGCTTAGACCTAATCAAAGAACTGTAGAATGCTTCTTGTCCCCCATATTTTACCACATTATAAAAGGCCCACTTATCAAATGTCCTTATACCCAGTAAATCATGTCTGACTATTAAGAAAAAATTACAAGGCATAAGATAAGGAAAAAAACAAAACCCACAGTTTGAAGAGACACAGCAAGTATCAGATCTAGACTTGAATATGACAGAGCTATTAAAATTATCCTACTGGAAATTGAAAACCTCTATAATTTACCTGCTAAGGGTGCTAAAGAATCATATAGACAGCATATAAGAACAAATGGGCAAGGTTAGCAAAGCAAATAAAAATAGAAGAAAGAATAAAAAAGTTCTAGAGATCAAAAACATTGTAACAAAAGGAAAAGTACCTATGATGGACTCGCTAATACACCAGACATGGCTGAAGAGTCTCTGAGCTCCAGGCTATAAGAATAGAAACAAATCTATATGTTCTGCACATGTATCCCAGAACTGAAAGTAACAAAGAAAAGACTAGAAACTTTCAAAACTGAAAAGCAAAGAAAAAAGTGAGCAATACGTGAAATAGAATATACAAGAATGGTGAAATAACAACATAATACAATATTATGTATTATTATATACATAATAAAATACGAGAAGAAGAAGAAAGAGAAATGAACAAAAGAAATATTTGAACCAGTACTGACTGAGAATTCTCTAATTAATGCAAGACACCAAACCACAGATACAGGCATCTCAGAGAACATCAAGCAGAATAAATGAAAAACAAACAAACAAAAAACACACAACAAAACCACATGAACACATATTCCTATTCAAACTGCAGAGAATCAAGGGTAAAAAAATTTAAAAAACTATTTAAAGAAACCAAAGGGGAGAATTAATCTTACCTCTAAGGAGCAAAGATAAGAACTATATCTGACTTTTCCTTAGAAAACATGTGAACAACACAAAATGAAATGAAGCATTTAGAATTAAATTAAGAGGATAAAAAAACTCAACCCAGAATTCTGTGTCCTGTGAAATTATCTTTCAAAAGTTAAGGAGAAATAAAGACTTCCTTAGACCTCCCCAAAATGAGAGAATTTTTTGTCAGTAAACATGTCTTGAAAGCAATATTAAAAGAAGTTCTTTAGAGAGAAGGAAATTAATATAAGTCAAAAACATATATCTACATGAAGAAAGAAAAATAAACTGGAAAATAAATAGCTGCAAGTAAATAAAACACTTTCATTTGTATTATTCTTAATTGATAAAGCTGTTAACAGTTTATACAAAATAATGATAGCAACACCGTATCTGATTTTGTATGCTTATGTATAAAAATGCATACATATATCCATAAAATAATAATTATGGACACTTTAATGTGAGTAAAATGAATAACAGTAATAGTAAAAGAGAAGGGAGGGTGAAACTGGGAATATTTTGTTATTATGGAATACTCACACTACCCATGAAACAGTATAGTGTTATTTAAAAGAAGATTTAAATTAATTGCACATAACACAGAAACCAAAAGGCAAATACTGTATGTTCTCCCTTATAAGTGAGAGCAGAATATGTGTATATATGAACATAGAGTATGGAGTGATAGACACTGGAAACTTGAAAAGGTGCAGAGTTCAGAGCTGGGTAGGTAATGAGAAATTACTTAACGAATACAAGGTACGTTATTAAGGTGATGGATACACTAAAAGCCCAGACTTTGTTACTATGCAATATATTCATGTAACAAAATAGCACTTGTACTTTTAAATTTATCCTAAATAAATAAATAAATAAAAATCACATTGCAAAGGATATTCAGACAGGGATGGCAAAAATTGTGGTCTTTTTAAAGATCTATCACAATTTCAAACTTGCCTTGCAATTTGAATAGATTTGTGATAGATTGCTTGCTTAGTAATTTACATAAATTTACTATAGGCTCTCTTTTTAAAAATCCTGGTAATAAAGACTAATATGTATCCATACTTTGTTCTATTGCTAGAGCTCATACTTACTTTCATTCTTTTAGTGTATTTTTCTTAACAAGACAATGTCAACTAATAGTAATAATAGCATATATTAATTACTTGATTAAGAATACATACACATACACACACGAATGTCATATTTGAAATGACCAAGCCCTTTACCGAGACTATTTTCATTCCAAAAGAATTGATTTTTATTTATATTGTTATTGTATGAAAAGGCAAAATTAGTGAAAAAAGGGATACAATTCTACAAACCAAAAAACACAATCATATGGGCAAATACAATCATTTCTTTCTTTCTTTTCTTTCACACTTTACTGCCTTATTTAAACATTTATAATTTTAACAAACTATTTGTGTTTGACTTCTCCCAGTTGGCAAATTCATGTCTCCAATAACAATTAATGCATTCTATAAATATCTGACTACTTTATTTAATTACACTGAGTAATTCTTAAATTTTGTTTTGATCTCTTAACAGCTAGTACAAACATTGTGTTAAGAATTACAAACCAAAATTAAAAAGTGTTGATTTTTTTCAAAAATACATATATTTATGTCAGAATTTCTGCCCTTATTTCAGGAAAATTTTATCAAATACCATGCTCTCTTCAGCACAATTTTTCTGTTAAAAATGCATGAGCTAATTTATCATACAAATAATTCATAATATACATAAAACGTCATAATTGAGATAAATGGAATAGGATGTCCAAATGAAAAATTAACAATAAAATTGGTTATTCAGTCCATCATTCATCTAATTAGGGATGCTACTTTGATGAAATATGTATAAATATAAATTTTCACAAAATATTGATATGGTTTACTTTGATTTATTAGAAAGACATTTTCAAATTATTATTTAGACAAGATGTTTGAATTGTTTCACTAGCTGAACAATAGCTACAGTACAATAAACTCATGTCTTAAATATTATTATAGTGTCATAATTATACAGTCCTTGGTTACATGATTTAAGATTGAAGAATTTTATACCTAGAAAGTGTGAGTTGCTACCAGATTAACCCTTAAATATTCAGTACTGACCCCACAAACCCAACTCAGCTATGATACCTATATAGTCTGTATAAAGTCCACAACAGAAGAGAGGCTTAGCAGTCAGCATCTCATGACAATTTATTTTATTCCCAGTATCCCTGATGCTATAGATATTAGACATTGTCCAAGTCATGATTCTTCAAAATAAGAGCACAAAGAGTAAAAAATTCAAAATGAGGTGACATTTGACTCTTGGTTTTGTCCTGTAGACTATTTTTCCATTGAACACTCTGAGTAGTGTGAAGTTTTAAAAAAGTTTTTTTTTTTAACTTCAATAAATTAAGAAAAATAGACAAAATCTACTCAAGCAAAGTTACCCTCCATTGCTTGACAATAAATGTGATAGAACAAAGTTTACCTCATTTTTCAGACTCATAACAATTAATATAAATGAAGTTAAATTATGTTATGAAATTATTGCATGTCCCTTAGCAGAAGTGGAAGGAAGAAACTATCTCTAGTATCCCTAGGATGGTAACAGATTCTATATTCCTGATTAAACATATGTCCCAATTGTTCTTATTAGTGTAGCCTGAATGATTTTTTTCCTGATTTAAGGTACTTGCCAAGACCAGTAAGAGATTACACTGTGTTTGTTGCTATTTACCAATCCACAGGGTTAAACTAGTGTCCTAGGGGAGGAAGGGTCAAGAAATATATTGTAGATGGAAATAAACCAACAAAGGTGGGGGCGGGGAATGAAATATCCACAGACTATTTGGCAAGATTCAAGCTCAAACGCAGATCTGTTTTTTTATAATTGTATATAGACAAGTTTAGCAATATTGAAATGTACAGTTATAGTTGACATGGTGTGATAGTGATTTAAAAATTCAAAAATATTCATCCTAACTGAGACTTTGTACTCTTTGACTATCATCTCCCTATTCTCCCCACCTCCTAGCCTTTGATAACCACCTTCTAGTCTTTGCTTCTATGAGTTCATTGTCTTTAGACTCCACATATCAGAGAGGACATGTAGAATTTTTCTTGCTGTGTTTGGCATATTTCACTTAGCAAAATGTTCTCCAATTCCATCCATGTTGTTGCAAATGGCAGAATTTCTTCCTTATTTTAAAGTTGATTTATATTCCTTTGGGTATATATCCAGTAATGGAATTTCTGCATCAGATGGTATTTCTGTCTTCAGGCCTTCGAGGTTTTGTAGTATGACATTTTGTATACATACAACATCTTGTTTATGCATTCATCCTTTGATGGATGCCTGAGTGCATAATGTGGCTATTATGAATACTGCTGCAATAAATGTGGGATTGTAGACATGTCTTCCACATATTGATTTCATTTTGTTTTGGGTAAATTCTCAGACAAAAGTGGGATTGAGGGATCATAGGTAATTCTATTTTCAGTTTTTTCAGGAATCTCCATACTATTTTCTATAAGAGTTGTACTGATTTATATTTTCTGCAACACTGTACAAGGATTCCCTTTGATCCACATCCTTGCCAAGACTTGCTTTCTTTTCTCTTTCTGATCAGACCCATTCTAAAAGTTACAAGGCACTATCTCACTGTGGTTTTAATTTTCATTTCCCTAATGATTAATAGTATCAAAAATTTTTAATATTTTTAGCCATTAATTAAAGAAATGGAAGAAGACACAAACAAATACAAAGATATATCTGTTCATGGATTGGAAAAAATAAATATTGTTAAAATTTCCATTCTACCCAAAGTGAACTACAGATTCAATATAATCCCTATCAAAATTCCAGTATCTTTGTTATAGATTAAGAAAAAAATCCTAAAATTCATATGGAGCCATAAAAATGCAAATAGAAAAAGCAATCATGAGCAAAAGGAACAAAGCTGAAAGAATTACACTACTAGACTTCAAACTATACTACAAGTGATAGTAATTAAAACAGCATGGTACTAGCCTTAAAAACTGACACATCAACCAATGCAACAAAATAGAGAACTCAGGAATAAATCCACACATCTACAGTTACACATCTTCAGTCAGTTGATCTCCCTCAAAGGTGTCAAGAATATGCAAATGGGAAAAGAATAATCTTCTCAAGAACTGGTGTTGTTAAAACTGGATATCCATATACAAAGAATAAAACTGGACTCTCATTTCACACAATCTAAGAAAATTAATTCAAAATTGATTAAAGACTTAAACATAAGACCTGAAACCTTAGAAGTATTTGAAGTAAACCTAAAGGAAAAACTATCATACATCAGTCTGGTCAACTTTTTTTTTAACATTTGACCCCCCAAAGTCTAGGCAGCGAAAACAAAGATAGATAAGTGAAATTAAATCAAAATAAAAAGCTTCTGCTCATTAAAGAGAACAATTAGCAGAGTGAAAAGGCAACTTATGAATTGGGAGAAAATATTTGCATGCCATACATCTAATAAGGGCTAATATCCAACGTATATAAGGAACTCATACAACTCTATAGAAAGAAAACAAATAATCCAATTAAGAAATAGGTAAGGAACCTGAATAGATTCCTTCTATTCTTTCTCTATTCTATTCTTTATCTAAAGAAGACACACAGATCAGGTTTTTATCTAGGCTTTGGGGCAGTAGCATAATCTCTGAAGGAACAGGTTAAAGTTTCTCTAAGGTGGCTAGATTGTAGGCACCGAAGTATTATCAACTCAAATACTTCTTTTTCAAAGCAAGACATAGAAGGAGAAAGAAAGATTGGGTTTCATATTTGGAGAAAGGACTCAGAAGTTTTTATGTTGTACTGGAAATAAAAGACTCTCCTTCATACCCCTCAATATGGTGGACTTTCCACATTTTCCTGTGGCCTTGAGAAAGATGTAAGTTTCAATTCTCAGGTGCATTAATTTCCTGTGGCAAATGTAACAAATTACCAAAAAATGTCTTAAAACAAAACTTATTTATTTGTTTACAGGTAGGGTCTCACTGCTTTGCCCAGGCTTGAATGCAGTGGCACAATAATAGCTCACTGCAAGCTTGAACTACTGGAATCAAGTGATCCTCCTGCCACAGCTTTACAAATAGCTGAACTACAGCTGTGCATCACTACATCCAGCCACAGAAACAACAGATGTTTATTATAATACAGCTTTGGAGGTCAGAAGAACAAAATTAGTCTCATTGGTCCAAAGTCAAGATGTGAACACAGCTAGTTCCTTCTGGAGGCTCCTGGGGAGAATTCCTTTCCTTAAACTTTCAGCTTCTAGAGGCTGTTTTTATATCCTGACTTGGGACATTTCCTATGCCTTAAAATCCAGCACTATTGTAGCATCTTAAACTCTTCGTCTGCTTCTAGCATTGTAGCATCTTTATTTTTTTATTGTATTAATTTTAATTGCTACATAATTGTATATATTTATGAGATACAGTATGCTATTTTTATGTGTACATACAGTGTGTAAAGATCAAACCAAAGTTGTTAGCATATCCATCACCTCAAACATTTGTTATTTCTTTGTGTTGAGAACATTCAAAATTTGCTCTTCTAGCTATTTGAAAATATACAAGTTGTTGTTAATTATAGTAATACCAAAGTGCTATGGAACATTAGGACTTATTCTTCCTATTTAACTGTAAATTTGTATCTGTTAACCAAACTATGGCTATTCCCTTCTCCTCCTATCCTTCCCAGCTTCTAGTAACCACTATTCTACTCTTTACTTCTATGACATCAAATTTTAGCTTCCATGCATGAGTGAGAACATGAGATATATTTTTCTTCTGCTCCTGGTTCATTTCACTTAACATAATGTCCTTCAAGCTCATCTATGTTGCTATGAATGACAAGATTTATTTCTTTTTTATAGTTGAATAGTGTGCCATTTTATATGTATACCACATTTCCTTTATTCATTCATCTGTTCATGAAAATTTAGTTTGTGGGTCCATATCTTGGCTACTGCAGCCTCTAACTCCTGGGCTCAAGCTATCCTCCCACTTCAGTCTCCTGAGTAGTTAGGAATACAGGTTCATAATGCCACACTCAACTAAATTTTTGTTTTTGTTTTTTGCAGGGGATGGGTTCTTAGTATGTTGCCCAGGCTGGACTTGAACTCCTGGCCCCAAGCAATCCTCCCATCTTAGCCTCCCAAAATGCTGAGATTACAGGTGTGAGCCACCGTGCCCAACTGCTTAATACATTTTAGTCATAAAACGAAATCAGTAATTTTTGCAGCTTTGTCATTTAATATGTGAAAGAAAGGGATTCCTGTAGATAAAAGTAATTTTTCAAAACAATAATAAATAATATGAATTAAATTATATCAATTATACAGCTTAAACTAAATATAATCAAATGTTAAATTATCTAAAAACATCAATATATTCAGTAAATATCAATGATTATATGTGTTTATTGATTTTAAAATCTTAGTGTTATAGGTAAAATTTAAAAAAAAACAATAGTGCCTTAATTATTATAACTTCTAATGGCATCTTTTTGGAAATAAAACTACTAATTGCTGAGTTTAGAGTATATAAACTCAGTGAATAATATTGAGGGAATAGATTATTGTGGAACTGTGGAAATATATATAACAAGCAGAAAGAAATATTTTTAGCTGATATTCTTAAAAGTAATGGGGTAGGTTTATTATTTTCCATAAGTGGATTACAGTGTTTTTATGAAAAATACAAAATTAAAGAAATCACTACTACAGCAATTACATTTTTCAATAAACGTTTCAATAAAACGTCTTTTTATTGAAATGCTCATAAATCCCATAAAGGAAGTACTGGTACATGTTCCTGTAAAATAAATGGATATGGTTCATAAGACTGCCAAGTTCCTTTATAACCTCCTGACACCTTACAGAATGGCTGTTACTCTTTCAATAGGAATAGCTATGGTTCATAGGATTTATGAGTTATCTATACCACTGTGGTATCTTGGGAGTTATAGCTCCTATAGATATTTTATCTTCTATTATAACCCTTACAAACAACACAGTTTATTTTCATGAGGCTTCAAATAGCCATAGCTAATTTCAAAAGAACTTACTTACTGTGGTAGTAATACTTTACTATAGAAAGTATTGTATAAAGGAGCTACAGATTGAATGACAGCTAATTCTCACATATGTATACAATGTATTCTATGTCAATTAATTTATAATTTTTTTTCCTTTGCGTAGTGTTCTATACCATGAGGGTATACTAAATAACCATAAAACATTTTAACTTTCTTCCATAGGATTGTGTGTGTATGTGTATTTGTGTGCAACTAAAATAAATCAATATAGTGAAGCATGGTACATTCCAGGTGACATGTGTCTTGTTTTAGATGAATTGAAATGGCAAGTGTGATAAAACTTTTTCATTTTTTCTCAAAATATTTTACTCCATTTCCTTTTTGTAGACATAACATGTTTACTAAAATAAAAATACTGAAAAAATGTTATTGATATCCTCAGAAAATATTAAAACATACATTGGCACTTTTGTGGAGCATCATTTCTGCAAAATGAAGTATAAGTTGATCTTCAGCCAGGTGGTGGCTTATGCCTGTAATCCCAACACTTTGGGAGGCCAAGGTGGGCGGATCACCTGAGGT